>JAJHJA010001189.1:0-77236 GCA_021202915.1 Heliconius himera | reverse complement strand
TTGTTAAGTTTTTTATACTTACAAGTAACGAACAAACTGACTGCACAGTTACTCATTTAGTAGTAGTGGTATTTTATCTGCTATCGTCATGCATATTATATAGGCACAGCTATCCTTGGAATCTATGTTCAGTAATTAAGACTACGTTCCCATTAAGAAATTCCGTCTCCTATGACCTAACTACCTAGGGCTAGTATTTCGGTTGTAAGGAATGTACTGAGTGCTCTTATAAATATAGTATAATATAACTTTACTTAAGATATAAAATAAAATACAGTTAAATTTAAAATAAAATTTGAAAGCAAACACAATAAAATATAACACAACATAACAAAGAGCCTCTAAAGATATAAAAATATAATAAATTAATACTAACACACTTTCTAACTCGTTACATATCTCTGAATTGCGCAAATTAGTTACAGGATAAAAGATGTAAACGAGAAATGTCGGCCATTATCTCGGCCTGTGGTTCTAATATCGTTACTTGATGTTAAACGTACGGACAAAATGTTCTGTTTATCGAATTAGGGGCACAGTGCGACTCTGTTAACGCAATGATGTTATCCCCCACTTAGTGTTTTTTTTAATTTATATTTATTTGTTGGTCCTAACTTCCTAAGTAGCAAGCCTATGCATGTTTGACGACATGTTTTATTTCATTTTGTACAACAATATTTATCATGCATAAGGCAAAAAAATATTAAAATATAGTTCAATAAAATCGGTTCCGTTCTTATCCCGGGATTGTATGTTTGAATGGGAAGTATAATTTGAAGTTGACAAACTTAAGTTTGGGGATGTATGCAGTCATTTTGTATGAAACGAACTACTATTGTTTGTAGGGTCTTTTTTCAACGAAATATCTATAAATTTTCATTATTAAATATCTATAAAATTTCATTTTTTGAATAGTTTCCTTTATTTGTTTATTTGTACAAGTTCCCACTTCTTGCCAAGTAAGTTCTTAAAATCTCGAGATAAATGTTTTTGGCAGACGGACAACAGTAATAATATAAGGGTCCCGTTTTTACTTTTTTCCAATCTGGTAAACTGGTCTCTCATTACACAATGAAGTCGGCGAAAAGTGGGGAACGGAAGTGTCTTAATGGGAATGGAGTGTCTGAACCCTACATTCTCTTTGCCTACCCTGCTACGAGTATGTCCGACGTACAATGTGAAGATAAAAAAATACTTCGAATAGGACAAAAGACAAAGGATATTGTAATATTTATAGACTCATTAATTTATTGAATGAGGCGCGAGAGCTTCCAGCCCGTGTCCATTGTCACCCTCATTACGGCTCGCAGCGTGACAGAGTTACTAGCTGATTGACAGACGATAATAAAAATTACGGTTCACGTTCAAAAATTGGCTTCTTTAATAGGTATATATTTTTGGCTGTTTTTCGAACAAGCATATATTTTTGTACGTATATTTACGCCCAATATTAATAACCTATCTCCAACGTCAATCTTAGATTGTTTCATATATCTATCCAATCTAGAGATTGGATACATATATGAAACAATCTAAGATTGACGTTGGAGATAGGTTATTAATATTGGGCGATATCGAACAATCGAAGATTCACGTAGGAGATAGATTATTAATATTGGGCGTAAGTCAACATGATCAAAAAATATGAGGATTTATGCATCGATTTTGATGAATTTTATATGTAACCTTGTTGGCCTACAATTATGAAATTTGCATAAAATAAGAACTTTCAATACAAATGTTTTGCTTTTTTTTCGCGGGTAGACATCAAAGTGCACAGACGTGTTTTTGGTAGCTCTATATTATTTTTAAAATAATTAGTAATTAAGTGTATATATGTGCTAAAAATTATATTCCTGTGCTAAGTTGATTATCACTAAACTTTCTTACACACTTTCCGCACTAAATAATCAATATAACAAAGGAAACACCAGTGAATCAGCTTCTCAAGAATATGGAGGAACTTTCTTCTATGTTTTCCACTAGAATGGGTGAGTTTGAGAAGAGCCTGTCTCAGTCTGGCCCTACAGCTACAACACCTACTGTAAAAACCCTGTCAGCCGAATTTTTCACTTTCAAGACGCTTGTTTGGAAAACTCTAGGCGTATTAAAATCACAGATTGAACTTGTTGCTAGTGGCATGGATCGCTTGGAGACACAGTCACGGAGAAAGGTTCTTCTAATTCACGGTGTGGGGGAAGACAAGGATGAAAATGTGCTGCAGAAAGTAATCGGTATATTGTCCAACCACATGAAGTTGCCTGATGTAAGATCTACAGCAATCGAATCCTGCCACAGATTAGGTGTTAAAAAGGATACTTCCCGGCCCATTATAGTAAGACTAGAGGGCGCGCGCGGCTTCGCCCGCTTATTAGGGGCGAATTCTAAAAAAACCACGAAACACGTGTTCAATAAAATATTTTTAACAGTCTGAATTTAATTTTTTATAAAAATCGGTGGCAATTTAAAGATTTTTCCATATAAACTTTCAACCCCTTATTTGAACCCTTAGGGGGAGAATTCTTAAAAACAATGAAACACGTGTTCAATGAAATATTTTTAAGAGTCTGAATTTCAAATTTTATAAAAATCGGTACAGATTAAAAAAAAAATCCATACAAATTTTCAACCCCTATTTCATCCCTTTAGGGTTAAAACTTTTCAAATTCCCTTCTTAGTGGATGTCCAGAATATGAAAATAAACATCTGCCCAAATTTCACGTTTCTACCATCAGCGGTTACGGCTCTGCGTCCGTCTTACCTCAGTCAGTCAGCACAAGTCCTTTTATATATATAGATTCACTAATTTACAGCTCCGTTCGAGTGTGTGGAGGGCTAAAACAACATTAAAGGGAAGTAAAATAACAATATCAGAATGTTTAACTAAAGCGCGTCAAGAGGTTTTCATAGCAGCTCGCAAGCATTATGGAATAAAGAAATGCTGGACATCTGAAGGAGTGATAATAATTTTACTACCTAACAAAATTAAGAGCAAAATTTCATCGCTGTCCGAGCTCAAACAGTTATTAAAAGATTATCCTGCTATGAAATCCAATGTAGACAACTAAACTGGTTTTTGATTTGCTTTTACCATCTTAATTCTGGCGGTTATTGTATAAGTAGAACTAATATATGTATTTATTTATTTATTTTCAAGTTGAATCTATCTTTTGAAGGGTACATTTATATTATTTTATATCGATATATTTTTAAAATTTTGTACGTTTTTATTTTGTATACAACTGTGACTTGATATTAATTTATTGACAACTGACAGTAATGTGTTTACATAAATTTGTCACTTTTGTCACAGTCTATCAATATCTATTGTCTTTGGTTATTTTACGTTTCATTTTACGTTTTACTTTGATTTTTGTAAAAGTATACTTTAACTGTTAAATCATTATTTTTAGTGTGAATTTCTTCTGTAATCAACTTGTGCACGTGGATTTATTTTAAAATTTTAGTATATATTATTTTTATATAATTTTTAAATTTATGTTATATTACTTATTTATTTATATTTCTGCATCAATTTATTTATTTATTTGTATATTAATATATTATATGTGTATTGACGATGAATACTTCTCTTGTTCTTCTAGCGACTATGACAGCGCCGATAGCAGTAACACACAAATATCTGATTCTGAACCACTCGAAGATAAGCTATCGAAGATTTTTACCACTCCGTCTAATTCTCTTTCCTTAGTGCATATCAACGCTCAGAGCATTCCTGCTCATCTTACTGATCTTCTCGCATCTTTTAGCTCCGGCGTAGTCGACTGTATACTTATATCCGAAACTTGGCTAAAACCATCCCTTCCTTCTATTAGTTACTCTATTCCAGGTTACCAGTTGTTTCGTAACGATCGTACTTTGCAAGGTGGTGGAGGCGTTTGTATTTACCTTCGCAATAACATCCCTGCCAGTATCATTAAATGTTCCTCTAACGAATCTATAGGTGACCTGGAATATCTCTTTTTAGAAATTTTGTTACACCATAAAAAAATTCTTCCGGGAGTGCTGTACTCTCCGAATGATGAAATAAATTATTTTAGCGCTTTGGATGATGTGCTCAATTTTCTTGCACCTAAGTATGAGCATGTTATCTACATGGGTGACTTAAATACATGTCTTTTGAAAAATAATGCTAGATCTGATTCGTTAAAAGCGCTAAATGAGTCATATAATTTACACATTCTTCCTATGTCGCATTCCACCCACCATTTTCCTAATTGTAAGCCCTCTCTTATTGATATCATCTCTGTCTCTAATCTTAACTTCTTTGCTTCCTATGGACAAATGACTGCTCCATTCTCTTTCCATGATTTAATTTTTCTTTCGTATAAATTACGCCCTCCTAAGATTAGAGACAAAATATTTCTTCAGCGCAATTTTAAGCATATGGACCTTGAACGCTTAAGGGAGGATATGAGGAACATCAACTGGTCGCCTATATTGTCATCAACTAATATTGACAGTATGGCGGATTCTTTAACTTCTGAATTGATTTACATCTATAACAAACACGCCAATGTGAGACCAGTTCGAATGAAACATGCACCCGCTCCTTGGTTAACACCTATCATTAGACGTTCAATGTGTAAGCGCGACAGAGCCAAAGCAAAAAACAAGAAATTTCCTTCTCCAGAACATCTAGCTGCATACAAAAAACTGCGAAACATTTGCAACCGAATGTGTAGGGATGCTAAACGCCGTTATATTCATAGCACTATTCAGAATCTCTCTCAAGCGCAAGTTTGGAGATTCTTAGAGTCACTTGGGGTAGGTAATACCACTGATACTAATTCTGTATCAATAAGTCCACATAACTTAAACTCTTTTTTTACAACTCCACCCTTAAAAGTAAGCCCCAAAGTAAAATCTGAAACTCTCACACTTCTATCTGAAATTGACCTACCCGACTCTGCTCCCTTTTCATTTAAAACTGTTACTGAGGATGATGTCAGGAAGTATATCAAATCTATCTCCACTAAAGCCATCGGTAGTGACCATCTAAGTCTCGACATGATCCTTCCTGTGTTGGAAAGCATTACAACAGTGGTCACCCACATAATAAATTTTTCACTGACATGTAATGTTTTTCCTACTCAATGGAAAAATGCCTATGTCGTTCCTTTACCTAAAACTTCCAACCCCACCTGTGTTACTGAATATCGTCCCATATCTATCCTCCCAATCCTATCCAAGGTCCTTGAATCCATCGTAAATGATCAACTTTACTCTTTCCTTTCCTCCAATAACCTACTATGTCCTTATCAATCCGGCTTTCGTCCTTACCACAGCACAGTTACTGCGTTGTTGAATATCACGGAGGACATACGGTGTGCTATGGATAACACCAAGCTCACTGTTATGGTACTTCTGGATTTCAGCAGCGCGTTCAACTCTGTTGATTTTGATATACTTCTAGGTACTCTTCGGGCAGTTAACCTTTCAACCTCAGTGATTGAATGGTTCTACTCTTATCTTTTCGGACGCCAGCAGTGTGTAAAAGCTAACGATGTTGTATCGATGTGGTTAGAACTCTCTGCTGGCGTCCCTCAAGGTGGCGTTCTTTCTCCACTTCTTTTTTCTATTTTCATTAATAATATCTCTAAAATCATTTCTTCTCCTTACCATTTGTATGCAGATGATTTGCAGTTATATTGTCATTGCAACATAAACGAATTGTCAGAGGCTATTGCTTCCTTAAATAAAGATCTCAGCGCTATTCAATCTTGGGCTGAATCTTTTGGATTACTAGTTAACCCTCAAAAGTCACAAGCAATTATTATTGGCAGTAATAAACTAAGAGTTAAAATAAATTGGGATTCAACACCAAAAATTTTTTATTCGGGAGTTGAAATTAAATATTGTAATAAAATTAAGAATTTAGGTTTAACTATTGACAGTAATATGTCCTGGGCGTCGCATATCAATGACATCAGCAAACGCATATATTTCTCTTTCCATTCTCTTAAGCGTCTCCAATATTTCCTCCCTCATAAAACCAAAATTATGCTAGCGCAATCTCTTCTCTTGCCAATTCTAGACTACGCCGACGTCTGCTATTTAGATGTGACGGAGGAGCTACTTAACAAGCTAGAGCGACTTCAAAATCTCGCCATACGCTTCGTCTTTGGTCTACGTAAATATGATCACGTTTCCCAATTTCGAGCTCAGCTTAATTGGCCGGTCGTGGCGCAGCGGCACGAGGTGTGACTGCAAAATCGACTGGTTCTGGGTTCGATTCCCACTCGAGGAGATGAAATATTTACTTAAATTTATATTTCCATTGCTTCGCTCTGGTGTCGAGGTTAAGCGCGGCGTTGAGTTCTGCCACTCAACACACAATGCCTCCAGAATTCGGCAGAAAGTGGGGAACGGAGTGTCTTAACACTAGGTTCCCTCTGCCTACCCTGCTGTGTGCGGGATACAGCGTGAAGCTAATTTAATTTAATTTTTTTTTAATTGGCTCCCAATCCGACTTCGCCGAGATATGCACATCCTTTCTCTCTTGTTCAAAATCCTTAATTATCAACATTTCCCTTCTTATCTACGGTCCCGCTTTACCGTACTTCCCACTCCCTCACGCTCTCGGAGGTCTTGTGTCATACCGACGCTCGACATTCCGAAGAGTAACACCAAATTCCTGCAAAAATCCTTTTCAGTCTATGCCGCATTATGGAACCAACTCCCAAAATCCATCCAGAAAAGCCCATCCATAATCTCCTTTAAATCCAAATTAAAAAAATATTTAGTCGCTTCTTTAAACCAGTAGATTTGGAACAGTGGTTACAACCAACTTAATTACCGCATTTTCATCTTAAATATATTTATATTTTTTTATATATATCTATATTTATATATGTATATATTTATTTAAGTATGTGTATGTATATATTATAATAGTATACACTTATATATAATTTTAGCTGTATTTAATTACTAGTATATAACTTTAAATTTCTTAAATTGTACTTTGTTTTTACTCGCAACTTTTCACTCATCCACTTCCACTGGTTGACTGGAAGAGATCTCTTATAGAGATAAGTCCACCTTTGTACACGATTTTGTTTTAATGTTTTTGTCTACTATGTATTTTAGTGCAATAAAGAATATTATATATGTTTATAGATATAAGATTTCATAAAAAAAACATTATAAACTTATATTGTGTAGTTCTTTCATAAAAAATGTGTTAATGAGACTGAAAGCTTAAGTTTGTCAAGTTTTATATTTGAGGCCAGTCGTGGCGCAGTGGCACGAGGTGTGACTGTAAAACCGACAGGCTGTGGGTTCGATCCCCACTCGAGGAGATGAAATATTTACTTAAATTTATATTTCCATTTCTTCGCTCTGGTGTCGAGGCTAAGCGCGGCGTTGAGTTCTGCCACTCAACACGCAATGCCTTCAGAATTCGGCAGAAAGTGGGTAACGGAGTGTCTTAACACTAGGTTCCCTCTGCCTACCCTGCTACCCTGCTGTGAATCCCGCAGGATGCAGCGTGAAGCTGATCCTAAACTTAATGTGAAAAGATATAAAAAGAACATATTTTTCGTATAATTTACAATATATTGAAAAGCTTTGTAACGACCACGAATAGTTTAAAAAGTTAGATACATTCATTTCTATATGTTTGATGCAGCAATCTGTTGTTCATTACCGCGTCATAAAGACAGGTGCATCGCACAAGAACGGTATACGGTATTAAAATATGTTGGTTAAGCTGACATCATTTAAAGAAAAAACCCGGTTTGTGCGAGTCGGTCGCGCCTATTGAAGCTTCCGTACTAAAATCATGTAAAAGTACAATATGTAAAAGTTGACAATCTTATGTTTGTAGGCATTGCTTTTGTAAGAAAAAAAACTACAAATATAAATTTATAATAATTTTTCTTTCTACTAACTATTAGAAGAAATTAAGAACTAACAATATATATTGTAAGTTCTTAATTTCTTCTTATTCTTAATTTTGTGGTAAATTTCATTACTGTAGGTTGCCGGGAAGTACCCTACAGGTTGTGATTACGAATTTCATCGAAAATGCATAAATGATAAGTTTAATTTTTTGTGCTTTAAGGAACTATAAACTTTTCAAGATGAAATTGATATAAAAAAATAATAATTAGTATTCATTTCAGCTTGATATTTAAAGCGATCTCGAGATAAACTATTGAAAGAAGGACAACAAAGTGATCTTATAAGGGTTTCGTTTTTACTCTTTGAGGTGCGGAACCCTAAAAACATAAAATGTCTGTATCATCATTACAATAAATCAAAATCTCGACTTTTGTATCATGCATATGTATTATATGGGAACATTAAAATAGTAACAAGTTAGAAGCCCGGCGTTTGAATAGAGGTCACTGTGACGTATATTTAATTGTATGAAGTTATTGTGGGTTCATATCTTAGTTAGTGGAATTGTGAAATAGGTAAAAATAATGTCTTTATAATATATATTTTTTTGCTTCGGTACCAAGGCTAAAGACTGAGTTCCGCCATTCAACATGGAATGCCTTAATAATTCGGCAGAAAATGGAGTACGGAGTATCTTAATATTAGATTAGGATAGGATACAGCGTGAAGTATATGTCTAGTATATGTACGTAAATATGTATGTAAATAACACCCACAAGAGCACAAACGTGTGACTGTAAATGTGATGGTTGTGGGTTCGAATCCTACTCGAGTAATGCAATATTTAATATTTTCATTCAAGTAACAAAAAGTCAAGAGGCCAGACGTGGCGCAGGGGCATAAAGTGAGTTCCGCCACTCAACACGCAATGCCTCCAGAAATTGACGGAAAGTGGTGAACGGAGTAGTAGTGTTAAGAAACACTAGGTTCCCTCTGCCAACCCTTCTGTGTGCGGGATACAGGGTGAAGCTAAAAAAAAGTAACAAAAATATATTTGTTGAAGAAAATGTAGCACCCAAAACGCCTCAAGAATTCGCCGAAAAGAGTCTTAATACTAGGTTCAGCGATTCCAAGACCCAATTCCAAGAAAGATAGCCCAAGACTAAAAAATAGAACAAATATTGACCACAAACAAGAATCAGTCTTATTTAAATTTAATACTTTAGGGGCGTACAAGCAACGCTAATGTAAAGTTGATTATGTTCCATCGCGCTATCTTTCTCCCACATTAATTTTAAACGAGAAAAACCGTAGAGACCGCCTAGACGGGACCACCAGTTATAATTTGTTATTACCTTACTTATACTGAACTATCCACATGGTTTAACCCTACAAGGCTCAATTTTTTTTTCGTGCGTGAAAAAAATATATAGGTTACAATAAGTGATCAGAAGATAGGGAAAACTTATAAAAATAAAAATAAAACCATATTTTACTGAAAAAATAACTTTTTATTTCAGTTCCACATATGGTACACTGAGCTTTAACTTTACTTTTCTGGTATTGAACTAGTACATATTGAATCGCCTTGGAAATTGTTTCTTATGTACTTAACTTAACTGAGCTTCACACGGTATTCCTAGCGGGGTAGTCAGAGAGAACAGAGCGCCAAACTCTACGGTCTCTACATACCTCTTTCGCCTCGTCCACTGTCATCAACCTCTTCATACATGCATTCCGGGGGTCCTCGTGCTTTTTACGTGACTTTCCTTCAGAATCTTCGATATTGTGTTTTCGAAGGTCAACAGAGGTCTCCCCCTACCTCTCTTACTACTCACTTTTCCATCATAAATCTTTTTTACCATTCTTTCATCACTCATTCATTCGACGTGCCCAAACCAGCTGAGCACGTTCTTCTTCATTCTTGACGTGACATCCTCGCTAGAACCTGCTATTTCGGTGTATCTCTTCATCGCGGATTCGAACAGATAAGCTGACTTCGCATATTCTGCAAAGAGATCGCATCTCCACGGCATTTATCTTTCCTTCAATCTTCTTCTGTAATACCCACGTTTGGCTGCCGTATAACAGAGTCGGTACCAACACTGCATTATCTACGGCCAAACGCGCAGCTGTGCTGACGTTTCGCCGTCTCATCAATGAAGCTAAGGCTCCGTTAACCTTGTCACCGGCAGCAACACGCCTTTCCACATCAATCTCGTCTCTCGTATCTTCGTATCTTCGTATTTCGTATCTTCCGTCTCTACTGAACAATTCCCATTTAAAAGAAATGACTATCACTATATATTTTATTATTTTATATATTTAGAAATCATACTTATAACTTATGAAAAATGTAATACAGCTCATTGTAATAACCATAAACAAATGTGCAATGGCGGTATTATCACTAAAAGTGAATTCTTACCAGCAACCAAAGGAAAAACAGAAGGACTAAATTAATTATTATTTCTTCGCTCTGGCACTAAGACAAGACCCCGGCGTCGAGTTTCGCCACTCAATGCGCAATCCTACGAAAAATTCGGCGAAAAGTGGATAATAGTCTTAACACTAGGTTCCCTCTGCCTACCCTCCTGTGCGCGGGATACAGCGTGAAGCCGATTTAACTTTGATTCACTTACATTGGTTGCAATCCCCACCGAAGATAAAGCTTATATTCATTTAACCAATAAGTGTCTGAGTTTCAATATTTCTATATAGATATCTATGTATTTAAATTTATACGGATATATTCATCAGTTGTCTAAAGATTGTATATGATTATACTAGACGAAGGAGCTATTATTGTATTAGACAACAAAAATATATTTTGAAAAAATATTAAAAAAGCAGGGTATATTAAAAAAGGCAGAGAGGACTAGTGTTAAGACACTCTGTTCCCCACTTCCCGCCATGTTGAGTGGCGGAACTCAATGTCAGGCTTTTGGATTGGTAACAGAGTGAATAATTAAACATATTAAGGAATAATAGTTCATTCCCCAGAGCTGGGATCGAACCCACAACCGTCGCGTCACAATCTTGGGCCCCTGCGTCTCGACGCCTCCGGTACATTTTGATAAATCCATTATGACAAGTAAGATTAAAATATATGTAATAGATCAAGTTAATTCACTTTTACATAAACTGATATAGCTGTTACTATAATACAATTTATACAACCGAAAGCATTTGAAGAGTCATGTTCGGGTCTTCTTTTTCGTTTGTTTGTTTAATAGAACATTACGGGATATGTTCTGTGATAGTTTATATGATCGTTACAGGTATATTTAAATAAACCTTATTGTATAATAAACGTTTTTAAAGTAATATAAACGTCGCATTGATAATAATGAATATTTGATTTTAATTAAATGTAACTATGAAAATCCTAACTCCTACAACATTTTTTTTAACTGTAGCAGAACTTACACTCGCAGGTACTCATATAGATAAATTAATAATTTAGGGATTTAACTAGTATATTTTTGGTAACCGGAAAGTAATAGTGGCTACGTAGGCGAAATAGTGGCTACCTTCGTCTTTGGGCATAATATTTAAGAATGTAGACAGCAGAAAAAGGACCTCGAGAATTATAAGTCAAATGATATAAATAAAAAATCAGTTTAAAGTAACTTTTATAATATAAGTATGACTTGTAATATGCTCACTAATACTATTAACCTAAAATGTAACTATACATTAACAAATCATTGAAGTAAATCTATATGAGATAAACTTTATCACCTAATTAAGAAACTCAAAAGCTACTTTAATCGCTTTATCACTATATCTATATCTTTTAGTTAAGATAATATCTGTATTAAAACAGTTTACTTGTAAGTTTATCTTTCTTGTTATTCTCGAAGATACACGAAACAACTACTATTAACTACACCAGAAATAGAAAGGTAAAAAAAAATATTTACGCATTACCTGACTTTTTCGCGCTAATTAGAAAGAACCTGGTGAAAGATCGGTATTAAATAAAGAAAATGACTTCTTAGAGCTATAGAAGCGGAATTAACTTATACTATAAAATTAAAATGGGATGCATTTTATTTACTAGGAAAACGAAAATATTTTAAATGTAAATATCACGAGGGAGAAACGCAATTAGGATATTTGTCTCTATTTCATGCACACATCACTTATGGTGTAATATTTATGCTGTTCTATGTTTTTCTTTGAAAAAACAACTCGTTGAGGCCAGTCAAGGCGCAGGAGCACAAACGTGTGACTGTGAGCGCGACAGATTGTGGATTCGTGTCACTCTAAAAAAAAAACTTTAAAATTTGATTAAATTTATTTTTTTATTCATAACTTGGCTCTGAATTCGAGGCAAAGCGCGACGTTGAATTTCGCCAGCTAAACACACAATGCTTTCAGAATTTAGCGAAAAAAGGGGAACGGAGTGTCTTCGCTAGGTTCCCTCTACTTACCTTACGTATGTGGTGAACATAAAAAAAAATCATTGTATAACCAACGGTCTCACCCATAAAACTTCATAAAACTGGAAACTAATAAATAACTTAAATACATATTATTTCTTTGAACAGTTAAACAAGTAATTAAGTAACCTATTACTATAAACCGGCTGTCAAATGACAAGCTCGAGCTTTAGTTTTATTGTTCAATAACAATCGGAAAGTAGTAAACGGACAGTAAACGTTGTTTATATCTGTACGGAGTCAGTGAGAGCGCGGTCAGTGGGAGGCGACACCAGACGGGAACTAATTAAGTGAAACCGAATTATTGGTTATGTTTTAATTTGTTGGTTATGTTTTAACTGTAGCTTTTAGTCTTAGATCTCAGGAGATAGGCGTATGTAGATTAGTGTTTATAGTTTTTAAATTGACCAATATGGAGCTGTTGGTATTTGTAGTACTAAGCATGATGTTTATTAGATTAAATTGCATTCAAAAATATATACTTAACGTTATACAAAAATGGATGCAGTTTAGCATTTTCTTACTTTTATATGGGCGAAAAGTAGAGAGTGAAGATTTATCACTGACTCAAATATAAAAAAATACATTGGAGCTTTGCATTTGTGTGAGTGTTGTGTTCGAGTTTGTTGTTTGTAGTAGTGACCTACACCTCTGATAGCAGGGTCACTTATTTTATTCTCAATACAGCATTACGCTGTAGCAGGGTAGGCAGAGGAAACCTAGTGTTAACACATTCTATTACCCACTTTCCGCTGAATTTTTCATTCAAGGCAAGACAAGGCATTTCGTATTAGTGGCGGAACTCAACGCCGTGCTTTGTCTCGGCACCATAGTAGCGAGTTTTGTTTTTGAAATAGTTGCAGTGGAACCATATTATTGAGAGTCTATTGCTCATAGTTCGTACCTCAGCGCCCGTCGTCGGACGCCTTGTTATATGTTACCGTGATAGCTTCTAAATAACTCTTTAGATATATCTCAGTATGAATAACAAACATGTTAGTTTCTACATTTTTATTCCACGCTTTGCCCCATTACTAGAGCGAATGGGAACTTAACTCACAACCGTCGCGTCTACATCTGCTATAAATCCATAAATTATTCTCCATACACGCTCATCTCTACAATACACTTAAATCACAAAATATAACGTTATTTATTTTTAGCTTTCATAAATGTGACACTGATCTTGTTCCAAAACATATAAACTTGTTACGCGCCACCGGCTGTCGGCAACTCTCGGGTAGCGTCGCCGAGCGGTCGGGGAGGGGCTTGGCGGGAAAGGAGTGATGATAATGTCAAATTTGGGCGGGAAAATGTTTGTGGTAGGAGCGAGCAGTACAGTGAGTTAAAATTGACATTATTGTCATATATAACTTGGCTTTTTAATATTCATAATGATCAGGTAAATTAAAAAGTTACCTTAGATTTTATATATGTATTAGTAAAAATAAACATTTTTTTTAGTTATTATATACATATTTACTTGAGACCAGTCGTAGCGCAGCGCAGGGGCACAAGCGTGTGAGGAAATGAATATTTTCAAAAATTACTAACGGAAACGGGGTGTCTTAAAACTATGTGTTCCCTCTACCTACCTTACTATGTGAGCTAGAGTAAATAGAATATAGTAATAGTGTAAGGTAAGGATTATATTTCGGACAGATTCATATCCTGTTACTATGAAATCACACTCTATAAAATATTAATATACTTCTTGTAGCTCCGTCCTTCACGTCCCGCCGTTCTTGACAACGCCGCATTCACTTGACGCGCTAGTACTCGTACAGTGCGCTCTCGCGAGGAGCACGTGGCGCTCGGGCAGGGACCGCTGCGGGCAAGCCTTCCATCGCGGCCCCTAGCGCTGGACACTCCGCTGTCTATGGCTGCCCCGCTAGCGCTAAGAGTGAAGTTAAGTTAATTTAAGTATTAATACTGGAATGATAACTACAAACTACTTTCATTTAACTTAACGTGAAACTTTCATTAGTAAAAAACAAAACCTTATACCCAGTAGTAGTTTGTATGTAAAACCAATGTAAATCTCATTTTCACCAACACCAGTCGATGACCTCGAACTTCCATAATAAAAATAATTTGAATTATTAACTCAAAACAATATCACGTAATGAAAGCTACCGTAATTACCGTACAAGTGTTCGTTGTACTTACGCACTCCATAAGTACTGTGTAGTTTACACTACGCGACGTCTCTACCGCTATAGTATGTAGGTAAACTATAGCGGTTAACGCCGCGAGGCATTCGATATCGAGAGCGTTTTGTTTGTTATTGGAGATAGTTGATGATTTATGTATAGTTATTTTACTTTATGTTATAAAGAAGATTAAGTAATCATTATGGAAATGGAAGTATATTAACTACGTGCGAGGGTGGATGAAGATCATTCTTTTGTGGATATTTTCTTTTGTAATATAGATTTTATTAAGCGTCACGCTGTCTCACTCACATAGCAGGGTAAGCAAAAGGAACCTAATGTTACAACACTGTTCTCATATTAAAACACTTCCATTCCCAATTTCCCGTTGGCATTGGGAGGCATTGCGTGTTGAATGGCGAAACTCAGTCACGGTGCGCTTTGAATTATTACCCGAGCCAGAAATAAAAATATTTAACATTTCATTTCCTCGAGAGGAAATCGAACCTGCAACATATCATGTTTACATATTAATATGTAGTGTACTTTGTACAGTATTACTCATATATCAAATATAATAATAAACATAACCCACTAAAGTAATAGTATACGAGTATATAACCTCCCTTGGTAAGCACAGTCTAAGTGCGGCCGGTCACTGACAGCTGTATGTAGACAAGTAGGGGAGAGGGGGGTAGCTTAGAACAGGGGCACCTTTGAAAATACGTGTTAACCGAGTTATTTTAAAAAGAAATTTTGGTAGATTTTTTTTGAGTAGTGGCAGCACTAATCTGCACACGTGGCACTTGTCACCGCTGATATATGAGAGCCAGTTGTTGAGTTACGAGGAGTATTTGATTTTGAATAAAATTTTATGCATTTTTAAATAAAAGCGTAAGGATCGCAGGGATCCAATTCAAGGTATATGGTTTTATTTTTTCCTTTTTTAGTTAGAATGTTTCATATATCATGCAATAAACTAGAGATTACTACAATTTTTAAACTTTTACTTGAAAAAAAAAACGTTTGGAAATTTTCAAATACCACTGAGGCAGCTTTGAACAAAATAAAGGGGGCAGTTTTGAATATTATTATATGTAAAAAAATACCGCGAAAGTGGCGCAGCGGCACGAAGTGTGACTGTAAAACCGACTGGTTGTGGGTTCGATCCCCACTCAAGAAGATGAAATATTTACTTAAATTTATATTTCTGCCACTCAACACGCAATGCCTCCAGAATTCGACAGAAAGTGGGGAAGGGAGTGTCTTAACACTAGGTTCCCTCTGCCTACCGTGCTGTGTGCGGGATACAACGTGAAGCTGATTTTTATTTCTTACGTAGACTACTTCCCCCAATTTTAGTTGCTGGTTGCGTCACGTACTACATCTATGTTTTCCTTTAAATTTAATTTTTCTAAGTTCAAATTAGAGTAGTAAGCTGCTTATTTAAAAAATATTTTGTTTTATTTTCATAATATTAGATTTATTCTATGATTGATCCCATAATGTTAATTACTTCTACGAAGCCAAAGCTACTTTTTTGTTTTTTTTTTTTAAGTTTTTTAATGTCTATTAATAATATTAAAGTGACTTAACACTAGTACTAGTACAATCGCAATATTAAATTAGGTATATTATTTTTTTAAATTAACATGGTACTGATATTTTATCTCCATTGTTTTTAATGTTAAATGTATTGATAAAATTACTTAAAAGCCTTTTAATTTCATTAAATTCGATGATAGTTCAAAACTGCCCCGTATACACGCCCCGTGAACATTTGACTACTGCTACTAAAGTTGGTATTGCACCTTTAACTTATATATTTTTCTACATATGATGCTACGATTTTGTGGCACAATAGTTGGACTAAGCATTGTGAAATAGTAAAGAAGTTAAAAACTGTAGAATTTTAAGATATGACACAAAGTTTAAAAATCGTTCGAATGTGCCCCCCTCTCCCCTATGTATGGTCGCTTACTGAGACAGTAGTTACGTCACCGTAATCATCACTGATTATAGTGCTTTAAAATTGTGCTAACATTACCTTTTTTAATTTTAATGACAAAATGATATTTAATTTATAATATTCATTATACTATTTGTTTTTGTTTTAGCTTCACACGATATCCCGTAATCAAAATATCCATATTTTTAATAAAAATTATCACAAAAAAAAATATCTCAAAGAAAGTTTTATCGCTAATTTGCGTCCTTTTAAAACAACTTAAGTACTTGCTTAAAAGATAATGTTAGTTAAAAAAATATTCGTAACCACCTAAATATACAATTTTTATTCCCGTAAGTAGATCAAAGTCAAAGTATATCCAACTATATATACATCGTATTCAAGTATGGTACGAATAGAATGGAATAAATAGTCACTAAGTCATTTCTACTCATTTTCTGTTATGTATTGGATCGTCACTCAAAATATATCATTTTCATGTCTTCCAAGCTCTGCTAAGACAACAGAACAGAAAAGCACGACATTGTTTTCCGCCACTTATTACGAAATTTAGGAATTTCTTGATATTAGAGAAAGATCGAGCTTTTCTGTTAAAAAAGAGTCATCCTAATTTCTGTTACAAACTTTTGATAAAGATATATATTTTGATAAAGGTATACCTATGATAGTTAAATAACAAATAGTTACAGTTAAAATTACAATTTGTAGATAGGTAAACAAATTTATTTTATGTAAGTTCTATGAAATGTTTTTTAATTTTTATATAATTGAATTGATTACAGCTTTTAACATTACTTACTATATAAACTGTATTTTTTAAATATAACAGAACAAGAATATCACTAGCGCGCTGCTATTTTATTTTATCTATACCCAAACCTCTATATTGTAATATTCAACATCAAACACAAAAAGGTGCACATAAACCACCCCCCTCTCAATACTTTATATACAGTTATGCAGTACAACTACAAATGCCGCAGCTGACTTACATATACCTAAATTCCACTAAATTATTCATCTACAGACAGCAGCCATGTTAAATGTTTCTTCTTAAAATACTCCGTCGGTACTAACAGTTCAAATACTTTGAAACAAACACAAATAGTCTGTTACATTGTTAGTTCGTTCCAGGTGGCTTTAAAAAACGACTAAAAGTGGTATCCATTCGCGCCTTTAATTTTACGCATCACTTACTATATATAAATAAATAAATCAAATATCCGATTGAGGCCAGTTGTGGCGCAGTGGCACAAGTAAACGCGACTGGTCGTTTGAGTTCGATCCCCACTCGAGACAATAAAATATTTATTTAAAATGTATATTTTCATTTCTTCGCTCTGGTGTCGAGGCAAAGCAGATCGTTGAGTTCCGCCACTCAACACGTACTGCCTCCAGAATTCGTCCGAACATGAGGAACGGAGTGCCATATTATTAAGTTGCCTCTGCCTTCTCTATTGTGTACGGAATTCAGCGTGAAGCTGATTTATTTTATTTATATCCGGTCAGTACTTTGGTTCAAATAGAACTACTATTATCATTGATTTATTGTTACAGTGGTTAATAAATTATTTTACTGGTTTGTTAATTATCTATTATTAATAGATGGCGATAACAGTAATATACGTATTAATAGTTCATTTTGTGAGTTATTTAGTACTAGTGTTTAATATTTATGAAACAGGTTATTATATTATTGTCGCATATTCTAGTGAGGTTAGTTGAAATATGCACTTATAGTATAATTGAGGGTATACGATGGGAATGTCTGCTAAATGGTGAGTAACCTTGGTTCTGGTATTTCTTATTCTTATTAATTATAACAAGAATTGGGACAACGTGGTCCAATGACAGTATTCTGTTATCGAGGGATAGTACCTGACATGAGTCCAGGTAGGTGAGATGTCCGTATGAGTATGAAGAAAAATATAGCTCTACTTTTTTAATATTAATTTCATATACTTAAAAATGCAATTTAAGCTTATTTTTAGTTAAATTGAATATAAATATTATTGATATTTCAAAAACAATCATTTCGTAAACGCGACAGGTTGTGGGTACGATTCCTTCTCAAGGAAATTTAATATATAATATTTTAAATATATAAGAACTCTAGGTTATAAGATTCTAGGTTCCCAGATTCCCTCTACCTACCCTTCTGTGCGGGTGTATAAACAGAGTGAAGTTAAAAAGAAAAAAAAGAGCTATCATTTCGTATATTTTGGATTTAATTTCACAAAAATCCTATAGTAAATCAAATCGTACACAATATGTACTTGTAACCATAACAATTGCGATATAAAGGTGATGTTTAACAAACGTCCAAATACACTTCAGGATTTTATTACAAATTTCCAAAGCTATTCCTATACGGAACAAACGGAGATACATACACGCGAGTGATTTAGATCAGTATCTGAACATTGTACGTAGTCTTTGCTCCACGACATGGCATCATTTTAGATATATGGAAAAAAAATTGTCTGACTAAATAAAGTATATCATCAGGGTCTTCCACACGAAGAGTTACATCTGTATTTCATATATCACTAGGTTCTTAAAGATTTACTAAATTTATGCTGGAAGCCAGTCACTTCAAAAAAACACAAGAACCAAAAAATCACAGACGATCAAAATCTGTGGCGTACCACAACTCATAAGTAATATCATACTAATATTATAAATATGAATGTAAGTTTATTTGTTGCGCTTTCACGCCAAAACTACTCAACCATTATCATGATACTGTAACAGTATATACCTTGAGTATAAGTAAAAAAAATAAAATAAAATAAAATATGCATGGCAATGCACATAAATAACATAGTTAATTATGAATAATACAAACTATATATTTTGAATAAAATATTAATCGAGTGTAACAGTATATACCTTGAGTATAAGTAAAAAATAAATAAATAAAATAAAATATGCATGGCAATGCACATAAATAACATAGTTAATTATGAATAATACAAACTATATATTTTGAATAAAATATTAATCGAGACGTGTTCGTGTATTGTCGTCCCGAGTGTCGCGACCGTCGTTCCGTATATATAGGAGGTGGTGATGCTCGGAAGGCAGCGGTCGAGTCGAACTATTAAGTACTACGGTACAAATGAATATGATGCACATAAAGATTCGTACCAAATGTATAATAAATATAATGTGATAATTTGAAGTCTATCATGGCACGATCTTTTAGGATCGAATTTCTTATAAAGGCAATATATGTGTAGGAGCGACACATATTGTGGATCTTTGATCCATATTATAATATTGAATGTTGCTTGACGTCGCGAAGGCTGACGTGATGGGCTTATGCGAACTGTTATAGCGACATTAACTATGTCGTGGCTGATGCCGTCTCGCAGTACGCTCGCGATACGTAAGCTATGCTTGTATGGCGTTGGTCATTGATATATTATATACCACGTCTATGACTTGGTATACGAGTAGTAGGTGTGTGGTGCTATTTTATGTCCCAGGTCCGGTGTATGTAGTAGTGTCCGCCTGTCTCATACGGGTGTGTGGTGCTATTTTATGTCCTGGAACTCTGGTGTATGTAGTAGTGTCCGCCTACGGTTCGAGACACGACTGTGGGGTGTGTGCCGTGCGTTTATTTAACATATCGGCCGCCTAGCGGTAGTGCGTTCGTTCCAACGACTTATATTGATCTCACAAATCAATCAACATCACGAATCACTATTCTAATATAATCTTAATATAAACAAGCGTAACAAGTACCTTCGGAAAGATCACACACAAACGTCCCGGAGGGTTCAACGATGACTGTAAAGCCACGGTCTGGTCGGAACTCACGGTGTAGGGCGGGGAGGGGCCCGTACTCTTTCTTCCTTTTATTATAACTAGTTCGCAGTTATAGTGGAGAGGAAGATAGGACGCGCTCTTGGCTTATCTTCGGACGAGCTTCGAGTTATGACAATGTTATATTGCCGAGTCTACAGTTATCTAAATAACTGACACAAGAACCACTTCTGATGGCAAATATCTTATTAACCCTTTCCTAACTGACGGTACTAATTTGTACCAGCTGATTCCACGTCCAATATTTCGACAATACAATCGCGCATCACTTATTTGACACTGACGATCCTTTTGAGTACTATTACGCTAGCCAATCATGGTAATTTATTACATATTTTTCTATATACCGCCAACAAGTGACACTTTCAAATCTCGACCTGCTTTGGATTTGAGAATTGCGAATCACTTTTTTTTTAGAAGACATTTAAAAATAGAACTAACGAGGTAAGTGTATATTTTTTACATTATTATAGTAGATTGTACTTTTAACTATATAATTAATATGGTCTTAGATTATAATTTTAAAGTTTTTGACCAAAGTAAAGTGGAAAAGGTACAAGGACTTATAAGTACCGTCAGGGACTTTGGTTGTTTTTTGTTAATTAAATCGAGTATTATTATAATATTTGTTTATCTTATATTTCAGAAATCTATAATGAATATTTCAAAGAAAACGGCTTTGATAGAAGCCTTACTTATGGAAGATCTACCAGAGTGTTCCGAACCTTCAGATGTGGAGTTGTCTGATGAAGAAAATATTTCCGAAGACAAACTACCCTCAATTACCACTTTTGATGAAAACTTTGAGGCCGCATTAGAAGAATATATTCTCAGCCAATCTGGACCTAATACAAAACATGAGGCAGAGACATATAGTATAGATAGAGACCAAGATGTAAGTATACATTCTATTCCTAACACTATTCCAGAGAGTTCACAGTCTGACGAAAGTGTAATGTCAGTACACGAACAATCTAAAAAAAAAACTATTGAGCCTAATCGTAAATGGAAGAAACGCGATGTAGAAACGTGTTTACTAGAATATTCTGCAAACACGGGGGTAGTTGACGAGTATTTTCGTTTATTAATGCTTAAAACAAATACGATAGACAACAATTATTACTTATAATCGCATTATACGATATAATTTATCAGTTGTTTACAGAGACACGTCTAACTAACCTTATGTAAATAGAAACTAAGCAACCCATCATATCATTTAATATCATTTAATATATATATGTACGGATTGTAAATTAATAAAGTAATGGATATCATTTAAAGTGTATATTTATTTACATAAGACTTTTAGAGTCGTGTCGCAGGGGCTCAATCGTGTGACTGTGAACGCGACAGGTAGTGGGTTCGATCCCCAGTGAAGTGAATGAATTATTATTTATTACTGTTTTCATTTCTCCGCTTTGGCACCAAGACAAAAGCTCGGCGTTACGGCTCGGCAAATACTAACACAGGCAAATAGAATTTGTTTTAACATTACGGTTCCTCCTGTGTTAGAAATATCGAATAGCGAATTGGAAATCGAACCCAACACTATCGAGTATAGCACCTATTACTTATGATGATATGACTATACGATGGCATTAACACACGATTTATTATATCAAAATAAATATGAAGTAGCGTTATAAAGTAAATATATATGTCGTGTCATGTTATTTGACTTTAATTAAAATATATACACATACTTATCTCATCAATGAAATAAATAGCTATAATGCTTTTGAATACAAAATTTATTATTATTATTGAAAGATAGATCTAAACCAATTATTTATAAATTCCTTACTCGTATCTATGATAGTAACATCTAGCACGTACGTTTTATATGTATACTATATTCAGTTCCTACAGTGAGTTGATACTGGAGGATGTATGTGTCAGTATTGGCGTATTACTTTGAAATGTTGTATTTGTAAGGTTATTACAACTTCATATTTTTTACTAAAACTGCTTATTGAGTCTAATTTAAAATAAGCATTTTTAAGTAACTGTTCACTAGTATAATTTAAATATTATTTTAAACGAAGGCAACATTAACGTTGACAAAAACATTAACGTTATTTGTCAGAGTTAGAGAGGCTGGCGTGGCGCAGGGACTAGCGTGACTGTAAACGGCTGTGGTCACACATGGGAAAATGTTAAAAATATTTAAAAAAATAATTTCCTCGCTCTGGTAACGAGGCACAGCGCGGCGTTGAGTTCTGCCAAGACACTCAACGCCTGGAAAATTCAGCAGAAAGTGGAGAATGGTAGTGTCTAAATGGGAATGAGAACCTTGCCATGTGCGAAAGTAAAATTACAAAGAAAAAAAAATTGTGTTTGAATACTTAAATTACTACTAAAAAGAAATTATTTTATTAGTTGTATTGTATACCTTTTAAGTAGAGGTAATTTAGAAATTACGAAAATGACTTTTACATCATTTTTGTAAGATTTTGTCCATTTATTATTTATTATCCATACAACCACTTAACTTGCATCCTGTAGAATCGTCACGTTCCTAAAGTAAAGCGTAAGACCGCAGTTACGTGACGTGTCACGTTCCATAGACTATAATAACTAGATCGAGTTTTGAAATTGTCGATTAAATTGATATATAAAACGCTGATTAAAAATAAATAAACAATAATTTAAAGTTCAATTTCATTATATACTTATAGTAAAATCGTAACTGATCGGTGTCTGTAAGTGGAAGAAAAAAAGTAACAGGGGGCATTTATCAACGTAATAGAACACAAAACAATCATTTTGAATTTTTTTATCTGTTTGTTGTTAGGCGTTTGTTCACTGGCTGAATGGCTTAACCGATTTTAATTTAGTTTTCGCGCCGTTTCGCATCCATCTCGTATATTCCATCTTTACTAAACATACTTCCCAAATATACCACCTCGTTCACTTGTTCTAATCGACATCGACAAGACATAAAAGATATAATATTGTAACTCTCCGGAACACTTGAATTTCTTATATGTGACTAATCTACCACTACTTCTATACAATAATAGTAATAATAGAAGTAGTAGAATCGAAAAATCTGAATTAAACTTTTTAGTGAAAGGAAGACAAATTACTTTGAGCGGAATAGTTGGGTTTACGATTGGTCGTTTCTTCGAATAATTGAATGTCAAAAACAGTAAAGCTCGATTTTAGCTTTATTCTGATTGAGAATCGTCCTTTGAACACAAGATAGATAATAATTTAAATAAACATTAGGTATATTTTATAATTAAAATGTAATTTTGTATTTAAATTGATCACCAATATTTTTATCATTATTATTTATTAATTTAGTACTAAATACTATTATAAAATATTATAACTATTATCGCTTGTTTGCCTTGTCCTTTTCCATAAAAAAATAATGATGATATATCTATATATGATAAAGATTGAAATAAACTGTTGCTTATTTCTCGGGTAATAGCGCTTTTAAATCAAACAAATTATATAAAAAAATTGGATATTTTAATTATTAACAAAAAAATTAAATTTTTTAAAAGTTATACCATTTTTGAACACAAAAATAACTAGAACACATTTTTTTTTGTATTAACTGAAGTAGCTAAATTTGAGATTTTCCTAATATATTTTATGATAATTTAAAGTGTTATCCACACACTTTGTTTTATAAAATTCCGAGAAATTCCGTTTTAAACTCCGCTTCGCTTAAATTTTATATAAAATAGCTAGTATTTTCAACATTTAGGTATTCGGATGTTTGCGCATATTGTGGCAATAAAATACTTACGAGTTAAAAATCATTTTTAAAATAACGTTACGTTTTATTATTTTTTTCGTTTCTTTTTTCAAACTCTCAATCCTTATGTTTATTACATTCACGCCCACTAAGTTACGAGGGCTTCGGTATTAAAGAAGTAATAAATAAAACCATACGACTAACAATTATAATGTGTGTACTCAAATTATAGAAACAAAATCATCCTTTATTTAGCTTTGCGCTTGTAACAATCCATACCAGAGCTAAAATGTTTAGGTAAAAAATATAATTAATTCAAGAAAATAATAGTTTATAAAAAAAATAATATTATAAATATAATTTATAATATTATTTAATTTATTTCTTACGATAAATACAATCTTATAAATAATAATTTAGTTTGGTTTTTTAATTACGCGTTCTGTTCACAAGTAATATTAAAGTGACCGCATAATATACCGTAGGTAAAACATGCAGATATAGAATATATTTTTTAAAAATAATTTAATAATTATAAGTAATCGTCGTATATTATAATTTAAAATAAATAATAACATAATTAATATATTAATTATTGTAAAATATCATGTTGGCTGAATAGGCTACTGTCAACGTCAAAGTCAAGGGAAACGGTAGAAAGAGAAGGAAGATGGCGGACGCGTCTTGAGAAGGATAGTTATTCAAAAATGATTAAGAGAATTTATTATTTATAATTAATAGATATTTAGTTACATTTTATATGTAAAAAACATATGAGTTTGTACATTTAATAGTGATATACGTATTCGAAGCTGGATTAGTAAGATAGTTATAAGTTCTTATTACGTATTTACAATTGTTTGTTTTGGAATACTTCGTCGGTAAGTTTTTAATTGCTTATTTTTAAAACAAGGAAGAGTAATATTAATGCACGTCGCGCCATTAACATACAAAGATAAATATTATTTAATTATTAAGTTGAAATAAATGCATAACGATGTTTTAGGAGGTGCGTAAAATTACATTTTTAATAATACGTAGAATGCTTGATGCCATTTTTGTTAGATATGTGTGTATGAATCTCGAAATTAAAGTTATATAGGTTTGGTAAATTATATTTATTAATTGTATATATATTTACAAATATTAAAAATATTACTATAATAGGAAATATGTATAAATATAATAGTATCATTTATAATATGATATAAAACTTTTATATCAAATTACGTATTTACAAATTAATTTTAATGTCCTACAATAAAGGTAATCTGTCAATATATTTAATTAAATATAATAAAGATATTAGGCAGTAAAAAAATATTAATTATAAATTACTTGTAGGATTGTCGGAGTTCATTGACCCTATGTTTTACTAATAAGTAATGACTGATATTGGAGTCACAACCGCCTGCTGTTCCGCGTCGCTAGTACTAATATGCTTGGCTAGGCTAGGTTTGTTTAACATAATATATTTTATTAATACTTATATTAAATTTATTGTACATTTCATATTAATACTGTTCCCTCTGAATCTCTAAAAGATCTTGGATTACTGACGATCACTACGGAAGGGTTCTATCTACTCGTATGTTAGACGTATCACGAGCCATACTAAAATATTAAAATTATTATTTAGATAATTTTATTTAAATATTTTATTGATTAGAATGGGGAATCAGTTACACGCTGTATCCCGCATGTAGCAGGATAGGCAAAGGGTGCATAGTGTAAACACACTTTGCTACACACTTATATGCGTGGCAGAACTCAACGCCGCGCTGTGCCTCACCACCAGAGCGAAAAAATATTAAATATTCCATTTTCTAGAATGGGAATCGAATCCACAACCTGTCGCGTTTACAGTCACACGTTTGTATCCCTGCGTTACGAGTAGTCTACTTCACCAAACTACAATATAATACATACATACTATGACATAATAATGTGTAAAACGTCTTATGCAACTCCGTTGTATCGACGGACATTTAACAAACAGACCGCCGCATGATCACAGCATCATTGTATTTTACCATTGTTAACATTCTACAGCCCGAGGTTGTGTATTTATAATATAAGACATCGGAGATAAACTGAATTGTTTAAGTTAACTGTTACAGTTATTGATTTGTTAGACTCCTCGTTAGTAAAATATTGTCTTATACTATGGAAATTTTAAATATTGCATATTTTTATTATTGCAGGGGCACAAATAGTGACTAAGCACGGCAGGTTGTAGACTCGATTCCAACTAGAGATTTTCGAGAACATGCTATGCCTCCAGAATTCTGCGGAAATGGGGGAGTCTTAAGACCCTTCCCAGGTAATAAAACTTATTCGAACTTAATAATATGAATAATTGATTGACAACGTTTTTTTTATTTGTTCGTTATATTTGTTATAATAAAAATGAATACTTAAAATACTAAATATTAATACTTTTAATGATCCTTGTAACAATATTTTAATAATGTAATATAATTACAGTAAAAGAGGAACAAAAAGGGCAAAAGGTTTACGTAGCGAAAATTAACTCATTGTTGGCGGCAATACCCAGATTATAGAACAGTGGTTCCCAACCAGTGGTCCGCGGACCACCAGTGGTCCGCAGAAGCCTAAATATGGTCCGCGAACGATTTTAATTTTATGACTGGGGATGGTGAGGCGAAGTTTTTGTTTAGTTATCACAGTTAATTTTTATTATACCTACATGAATAGTGGTCCGTGCTACCAAGAATGATATAAAAGTGGTCCTTGATCAAGAAAAGGTTGGGAACCCCTGTTATAGAATATGATGAAGCAATTTCAGTTGAGATGCTTTGATACAGTTCAACGTTTTCCTGAAGTCAATAGAGGTTAAAGCTTTACTGCTTGTATTATACAGGATATCGTTAAACCTTATATCACAATTTTAACTCCTATTTACATACTTTATTGCCATCGTGACTCATGGACACAAGGGGTGTTGGTGTAAGTTCGATTCCCACTCGAGGAAATGAATTATTATTTATTAACTTTTTCCTTCTTCGCTCTGTTACAATTTTAGAATTTTAATTAAATTCATACATTGAAATCGTGCCAATAGTAAATTCCAACGCTATTTATATATACCTACATATATTAAAAGTTGAACAGCTTAAACAGCTCTTTATAATAAATTCAGCTGTTTAAATGTACTTCAACAACACGAGATAACGACGAAACAAACACAAAAGAAAAATATTATTGTTAAATTAATCCCAAATGACCAGGAATGCAGCAATTAAAATAACTCTCAACCGTTACTAAATATTTCTATAATGAGGTATGATTCTCGATTCTATTGAATGTTTTTTTGGTAGTCATATCTTTGACACTATTACTGGGATGTATCGTATATTATATAGATGTGTTTATTTTTTTATCCTTTCGTGTCTTGCACGGGACCGAACCTACGACCATTTGGTACGTACTATAGGCATACATCAGATACTTCCCTTTAGGATGTTTCACGTCTTTAATTTTTATTTTTTGTTATTTTTGTTTTATGTTATAGACAATTGTGAGAAAATGAAATTATTTACCCGCTACTAACCAGTGAACCGATCAAATAAGGTAAAGAAACACTCAAAATGTACACATATTTTCGTTATTATTCAAGTGAAAAACTGTTATTTAAAAAGGTTAACATAAATTTGTGTGATGTCACGTGAAGTAAACATTTTCTTTTCTACATAAAGACTGAAACGTTCTAAAAATACATGATACGCTATTAAATTTTTATAATTCTGAAAACGTATGATGAAAGTATAAAATATTTAACAGCAACAGCTATTTCAATAAATGGATTTCGGCTTTTTACTACTTATTTTTATTTTATCATCAATGTTTACTTACGTGTGATTGTAGATTGAAGTTGTATCTCGCACATGGTATGTGGGGACAAAACGATAGCGAGAGGAAAAGAAGGTGCTAAATGTTCTTGATAATACCATCACAATATAACACGCTTTTATTATTTGTTAATTTATTTTTAACTTTTTAGTTCATTTTATTAACAAAAAATAAAAGCTTGTTCTGAAAAAAGATTTTTTTCTTTAATTTTATTTTTTACTTTTTAGTATTTTTATGATTTTCGATCGAATTAAACAAGTCAAAATTCTGGAGTTACTGAGTTCCTATGGCCACCTCCCAGCTCCATCATCAGACCCTGGTTACCATATAGTATCAAAATACTTGGAAAGAAAAGGAAAAGGAGCTCAAACTTGATGGGGTTGCTTCGTTTAATTACGGTGTTCCTATAGCCACCTTCCAGCTCCATCATCAGATCAGCTTCATACATGCATGCAAAATTTCAGCTCAATCGGAAACCGGGAAGTGGATCAAATTTAACTTGCAAGATTTGATTACAGATAGACAACGGGACAGGTGTAGGTAAGTAAAAACTTGTAAAAAACATATTAGGCTCTATTCAATCTATATACTTTATTAATACCTCTGTAATATATAACCAATAAGCTGTATATAAACTTATCTTAAAACAATACAAACACAGCTCCGCCTCAATAACCGCGCGTCGTTTTCAGGCTCTCAATATCATTTTAATGAATTATCAATCTGTTGAACTGTTTGTAGATGATAATGAATACAGTGGGTTATTAAGAGCGCTGATATTAACGAGGCCAGTCGTGGCGCAGGGGCACTAGTGTGTGACTGTAAACGCGACTGCTTGTGGGTTTGACACCCACTCGAGGAAATATTTATTTAAATTTATATTTTTATTTCTTAGTTCTGGCGTCGAGGCAAAATGCGGTGTTGAGTTCTGCCACTCTACACGCAATGCCTGCAGAATTCGGCGGAAAATGGGGAACGGAGTATCTTAACATTAGATTCCCTCTGCCTATACTATTATGTGCGGGATACAGCGTGAAGCTGATTTAATTTTTATGTTCTGTGTGTTTTCTTTTTAAATAAACACGAACGCGTTTTGTATACATCACTATTTCATTCTACAAAGCATGATACCTAGTCGCGTTACTTTTAATCGACCCAGATCCATCGATATCAATTTTAATATACGTATTATATTTATATATCGCAAGCTAATAGCTATACAATCTTATCTATTACACAAAGGTTCTTACATCAAATCTGGAATGGAATCGACTCTTATTGGTTTTACATACTTTATGGCTTAATCAAAAGTAAACTTACAATTTATTACTCTCAAATTAAGAATATTACAATTTTAAAATAAGTACATCAAATGTTTGATTATATTTACAGTAAAAAAGTAATTCAATTTGTTCGATTATTGTTATGAAGTCTTTGTGGCGCAGAAACACAAGGGTGTGACTGTTACGCGACGGTTGTGGGTTCGATTGCCACTCGAGGGAATGAATTATTTATTATTTATTTATATTTTCGCTCGGGCAAACAGGCACGGCGTTGAGTACCGCCACTCAACACGCAAAACACCTCGAAAAAATCTTCGAAAAGTGTTGTGCTGCCTACTCTGCTGTACGCGGGTTTCTTTTTAAGTAATTTAATTTATTCTATTGTAATGACTCCATGTCCCGTCATAACTTCATACATATTTATAAGTACATGTTCGGACCCATAGATCGTTGTGGCGCTGTTTGGAATATCACAACAAATCGACTATCGTTTAACTTTCTCTCGTGTAATTTTTTGGATTGTGTATTAATTGGTGAACGGTGATAAAACTGGTTTTATGTACGACGTTGCAATTAATATGGTCCTTTATTTTCTTAACTATGTTTCTCTATATTTGATAAAGTTATCTAAATATAACCTATTGAACTCATAGACACTTATTTAAATGGTACTATGAAGAATTTGTAAGAATACAAGATATTTTTCTTATATTTTATAATGATTTAGTAGGGATGTATTTAACCTCAACCTATTACACAGTTAAGCTGATTGTATTATCAATATCACAAATCAATTAGAAAAATAAGGTAATATTGTATGTATGTATACAGTGTATTGTCAAAATACACACAGGTTTTTTATAAACTTTAAATGAACCAGCTTCGCGCTGTATCCCGCATTGTGTGTTGAGTGACGGAACTCAACGCCGGGCTTTTGCCTTGATGCCAGAGCGAAGGCATAAAAATATTAAAAAATAATAATTTATTTTCTCGAGTGGGGATCAAACCCACAACCGTCGCGTCACAGTCACCCCTTTGTGCCCCTGCGCCACGACGGACTATAAAAAACAAAAATATAAACTTTACTTCAGTGGAAAGAGCTACCTCTTTCCACTGAAGTAAAGTTTATATTTAATAAACGAATATATACATATGTATATTATAACCTCTTAGTTTTTAATAACGCTCACTTCATGTTTGGTGAAGGAAGAGAGTTGTGTTTTGTAAATACAACAATTTTAATTAACGATACACTTGTTAATAAGAACTTTTACGAAAGTTATATGTAACTTTTAATAAAGCACACTGTATATAAAATGTTTGAACATTTATATACAGAAAATGAAAGCCGGAATAGTTTTAAAACTCTAGAAATATCTCTCTGATCGCATATTAATCTTCAAAATGCTCAATATTTCTCCCAACATTACCTGCTTTTTTGAAGTTCAGATCTACATTCTCTAAGATTTTGTCTCGTCACCAGAGTGTGGATATGAAAATATTAAGTATATAATTTCCCCGAATGGGAATCGAACCCACGAACATAACGTTTAGAGTCTCACCCTTGTGCCCCTGCGCCACATACTCGGCAAAAATTGTCCATTAAAATATATTTTTGACTAGCTTAATAATGAAAAACAAAATAATGTTAGCCTAAATTTAAAAAAGTAGGTTAACAAATAAAAAATATATAAATAAACTCTGAATTACTATGACCCGGCATAAATCATGAGTGTTCTAACCGTAAATTGAAAGTCATATTCTTGTATTTTATAATTATAAAACAAACGAATTCAGTTTGTTATCATTTAAAAGTCATTTTTATTGATAAATGAGTACAATGTGTTGTTTTATTGTAGAAATTAATGAGGAAATATACCTTATTTTATTCATTTTTATGTAAAATTTTAGTTACAAATCTAAGGAGCTGATGCTGGGAAAAACTGTAGCTGTTCCTTTCCAACTGATGTTGCTTGCTACACACTTAATGTATCCATGATAATGCCATCCCATCATCTAGTTGCGCGTTTCCAGAGATATTTTTAAATTTAGGTTAAAAGAATTGCATATATATTGTCACAATAGACAATTTACGATAATGGTTTCTTTCAAACTTAAAAGCGTGTTTAGATTACATTCGTTTACATGTAAGAGACGAAACCAGATTTGTAAAATATTTTATGTCTTTGATGATATGCTTTCTAAACTCGAAGATAAGTATTTCTTATTATGTTAATACAATAAAATTTAAACTCGAACAATAAAACATTCAATCTTTAAATATAAGTAAAGAAATAATAAATGCAGAAATACTAATGGAACCACGCCTCAATGGATTTTTTTTAAACATCCAATTTTCAAAGAGCAAATTGCATAGTGAATTTTAAATACACTATGCAATTTCCTCTTTGAAAACCAACCTACTAAATAATTTGAATTATTATTTTTTCAGATTCACGTTGAATCCCGCATGTAGCAGGGAGGCAGAAGCAGAAGCGGGTCATAGCGGTAAGAGCTATTCGGAGTTACCGTACGGTGTCATGGACGGCGGTTACTCTCCTGGCGGGTGATCCTCCTTGGGAGGTACTGGCTAGAGTTCACGCATTCCGTACAGCTGAGCGGTCGCGAGGTGAACGACCATCGACAGAGGATATCGTGTGGATCAGGAGGACAGCCGACGAAGCCCTGATCCGGCGGTGGAAGTTGGACTTGGGGTCCCCGGTGGCAGGTTTGTTGACGGTAGAAGCTGTTCGCTCCCACCTTAAACGCTGGATCCAAAGAAACTTTGGAGTCTTGACGTTCCGATTGGTGCAGGTACTAACAGGGCACGGCTGCTTTGGTAAATACCTGCAACAGATTGCACGTCGGTAGGTATCACCTGCGTGTCACGAGTGCAATGCGCCAGTGGATTCAGCGCATCACACACTGGCTTGGGCCCCACAGCGCCATGTTTTGATGGATACAGTCGGCAGGGACCTCTCACTGTCAAGTGTGTTGGGGGTCATGCTAGATAGTGAGAGGCACTGGTCTGCCATGGTCTCCTTCTGCGATTCTGTGATGGCATTGAAGGAGGCCGCGGAGCGGGTGCGCGAGTCCAGCGCAAATGCAGGCCCGCTCCATCGTCATAGGCTAGGGAATAGGAGATGGCAGTACACTCGTCTCCAACTCCCCTTACTCTAGAGAGTCACCAATGAGGAAGCTTATCCTGAAGATGACGGTCGCTCGCGATAAGCGGGCTTTCCACAGAGTCGCCGCAGTGGAACGCGCGAGCAATCCTGCGGCGTCTCTGCTTAGGTGGGGAGGTCTTGCTGGGTTTTAGTGGGTAGTATCGAGTTCATTCTCCGGTGAGCCCCACAGTATCGTTCGTTCAGTCTGCGTAAACTGCATTTCTCAGCGTTAAAAAAAAAGGCAGGCAGAAGCAGCCTAGTGTTAAGACACTACACTTCACTCGCCACTTCCCACCGAATTCTGGTGGCGTTGCGTGTTGAATGGCGGAACTCAACGCGCTTTGCCTCGACACCAAAGCGAAGAAATAAAAGTATTAAATTTTTCTTATCCCCGAATCAGAATCGAACCTACAACCTGTCCCATTAACTATAGACGATGATTTTTTCTTAAATTATATCAAAATATATTTAGGTACAGTCAGCTTGTTAATCAAGGTGGATAAGTTGAGTCTCACATGCATTTCAACTTTGCGCTAAATTTCAAGGTAGCTGAGTATATTTAAATTGAAAACAGTCAGTTTCTAGTGAGAGATTAGTACATATAAGAACAATCATCATAAATTGTAGAATTAGCCAAAGGCGCCGCAGCGCCCGCGCCGGCCGCGACGACGCCTCGTTTGGTTGTTATTTATAACTTTGTAGTTTGTACTTACTTGTTCAAACATTACGTGCACGTATTCCATATAGGGAATTATTTTTTACTCTTATAGTATGTAGAGTTAGTGATATATCATTTCGTTGGTAGCTCTCCGCTCTTGGATATATCTTGTTCTGAGTGATTTATACTATCATAGAAAAGAATGCGTCAATATAGCTGCTATCTTGCTTGTATCAAACCTCAATCTGAATACATGCATAATATCCATCAGCCATCGATCGACGATCTCTTAAATAAGTAATTAATGACATCTATCCAGTCATGCATCTCAACCCGCCGCGTCTAAGTACTTTATAATTTATCTCCGTCAATAATATATGTATATCATTAATATTAATATGATAAGATCGAGATAAGAACTATTTGATTTATTGATTTATGTCAGTTAATTAAGTAAGTGTTAGATCGGTAGTTCAGTTTAGATGTTTAGTTTGAGAATACTTTTAATGTCGTCGTTGAATATTCACATGTGAAGATATTTTAAAGTAAATTACAAATGTCGATTTAATAAATCTAATATGTATATAGGCCAAGTAGTAAATGTAATATGTATAAGATCAGTCGTGGTGCAGGGGCACAAATATGTGTAAAGGTAAACGCGACTGGTTGTGGGTTCGATGACGACTCGCGGAAATTAAATATGTATTTATTAATTATGAAACAAGTATTATTAGATTAGATTGCTTATGAAGATGTCATCAATGATTTTGCTTTGACTGGGCTGCATGAACCCAGGTTATATTGAACCTATATTGAAGTTATTATGGGTATAATAAAGACATCTATTATTATATTCAACAAGAACATTACTTAACTTGGATTAACTTTAGAATATGCCTAAAAACGACTTCTCTTGCAATTTACCGAAATTATCAAATTGCAATAATAAACAATTGTTGATGTAATGGAGGCAGCCTACAGTTTGACAATGTTTAAATCCGCCACTTATACCTGCTACATACGTAACGAAACATCGTAACGATAAATCTGTGCAAACTGGTTTGTAGTCACACTTTGTGCCTCTGAGCCACACATAAATACATGTTTATTTATTTAAAAACGTCGGTGTACCGGAGCCAGTGCTTTTGATCAGAAAGTGTGCCAGATTTGGTTTCTGCTTACACGGACAAATAAACTGATACGAGAAAGTATTCTATTACGAAACAAGCCCATATCCAAAGCTGTAATATACCCTTTGACGGATATATTTCATGCTGACGCTACTTCCAATAGTACCACAATGTAAGCAAAGTTTTGTATAACTCTATAAATAAGCCGTTTTTATAATTTTGTTATTTACTTACATAATATATCTTAAAAAATATATTTCTTATAATAATGTATTATTATACGGAAACGTTACAATAATAAAAAAATATAAATTAAAAAAAAAATTGGCAAAGACTATTTAAATAATAATAAAGATATATTGTACGAAGAATATAATGAAGCAAAATTTTACAGCATAGCATATAAAATAAATGCAACAACTAAACTATGTTCTTCCGGCTTGAAACTTTTCAAGCAACTTTAATAAGAAGTGTATACTACTTGCCAATTTAAGTGCTATTTATATAGAACTTTGAAACAGTTTTGTTGGTACAAGGAGCATTAGCGAAATGAACATATTTTTTTTGTTTTTCTATATATCTCTCTTATGTTTGCCTTATAAACATAGTTTATACTACCCGTATCACATGTCACTACCTTTTTGCTCCAATTTAACCGGCACTAACTTCGGAACGTTACCGTGCAGGAATTGGAACCGGGTTCAGGAGGATCTTCACATGCACATCCAAACACTTTTCCACTGCGTCACAATAGTGTCATTTTTGTTGTTTTACATATCATACCTACGTGTAAAATCTCATCAGTTGTATCGAAAGTGAACTGTGAGTACCAATAAAAATAATTAAAAATATATTATTAAAAATGCTCAAAACATTCTAAAACCAAAATAAAAGTATAATTTTTTCAAACTATCTAAATATTTTGGGCCTTATAAAGCTAGAGACAATAAGATGTTAAAGTTTGGACTATTAGATAGGACCTGTTAAGTATATAAAATCTATCAAATACTTATTTTTTTGAAGAAAAGGTTAGAAAGCGTACAAGTATAGAAAAAAAAATGATAGTTTTCTTTTATCTCTCTCATTGTAGAAAGTTGGTGAAGAGCATAGTACATAGGTATCATTTCTCAGTTTTCTATTTTCTACCTATATAGAAATATGACACACTGAGTAACAAAAATGTATATTTTTAGTTGATAACCGTGAAGTTGAAGAAAAAAGTGAAGAAAACATTTAATAATATTTATATTTTTCTTCTTACATAAGCAATTATGTCAAATTTATTTAAGCAGTTTAGAATTAAAAGAGCATACAATGTTCATCAATATAAATTTTAGAGGTCCGCTTATATCTGAAAAACGGAGTCTTAACAGTATTCTTTTGTTGTCAGCTTCACGCTGCATCCCGCACATAGCAGGATAGGCAGAAGGAACCCAGTATTAAGACGCTGAATTCCTCAAACCATTGCGTGTTGACTACTGGAACTTAACGCCGCGCTTTGCCTTGGCTCCAGAGCCAAGAAATGAGAATATAAATTTAAATAAATATTTCATTTCCTCGAGTGGGGGTCGAAATCACACGAAATCGTCCGCATTACTGAAATTATGATAATTACCAAGTTGTAAGAACTTGCAGTGCAAGTGAAAGAAAACATCCAAAAAATATTACATATAGACACGTCTGTCAATGTCCGCAAAGTATTTTTTTCTACTTTTGTACTTCCCGCTGACATACAATCTTAAAACTAATATGAAACTCTCGTGAATTAGTTTATAAATAAAATAATTTAAAAATAATGAAAATAACTTCTAAATGAAGATACCATATCAGTGTAAAATAAGAAGATTTTGTTACTTAACTGAACTAGAGTAGAGTGATCTGGGTTCAAAGTGGATTGTAAAAAACTCCATTCTCTAGATTGGATAGATATAAGAAACAATCTAAGATTGGCGTTGGAAATAGGTTATTAATATTGGGCGTTAGAGTACAAACGCCCACGCACACTTACACTATTACACACATATATGCTCGAAAGAAATAAAAATAGGGCTTAATGTGTTATTTTTTATTTATTCAATAAAATACTAAAAGAAACGATTGATATTGTAAAATAAAAAAAGAAGAAAAATAGTACTAGTAATGAAGATAGTATAATCAAGTCAATTAATTAATAACTTACCTTGTTTGTTTCTTTTTAAAGCAATAACAATAATTAGAGGCCTTCATATGTTACATTGTCATCAAAATTTGTCACTGTATTTTTTTAGGTCAATATATTTTTTATTTTATGTTAAAATGGAGATTAGTGTGTATTATAACTAAGTTCTCTCCGCCTATTCTATTGTATGCCGGATAAAAAAGGTGAAACAAAAATTAAGATTATTCTGATATTTCTAGTAGCAGAATCTCAACTTGCACCTATTAGAGCTTTGCCTCACCAGACGGGGAATATAAACATTCTTTCCAATGGAATACAAACCTGCAACCATCGCGTGAACCGTCGTCCCTCACCGACTATGCCATAATGACGTCGTGGTATGTAACAATGAATAAAACCATACATTTAACCCCGCGCAAGCAGAAATGTGTAATTACAAAGATATATTTACTTTATCTTTTATTTGCTCGACTTGCCCCATAGTGGAAACTTTTTAATTTCTCCAGAGACCACACTTTGGGGACGCAAGTTCATATTCGGGGCAGTAGTAATCACACAGTGTAAAGTGCAGCAACGCTATTTACATATTAAACGAGAGGAAGTAAATTTACTTAACTATTACATGCAATTTTATTACTGAATTTCCTGTACTGAAGTCATTACTTCTCGTAACGACAAATATAATGGTATTTACTCAAATATTTAAGTGGAGGGTTTTTTGAAAATTTCCTATTTAATTTTATGTTTACTTCTGTTTTAGTCTTTTCGTCGTGGCGCAGGGCATTCCTTGTCGTTGGTCGATGCCAAAAAAAGTGTTAAGTAATGAAAAAAAACTTAATAAAATGAGGAATAATTAATTTTAACAGTGTGTTTCGCAAAGGACAATAATGTGCTTTTTATATAGACTAGAAACAAAATGATGTAGAAAGCTTACATTTATATGTTCAGTATCTTCTGGCACTATAAAAGCTAGCTTAAGAGTCGAAATAGCCACTCGCAAAGTGCAGCCAGCGTTGTTGTCATTCCGCGCCGTCACGACTTGTGTGAATGCAGAAGGCGCTTGCATTTTATTTGAATAATAAATATAAGGTTTTACTTGGATACAACATATAGTGGTAGTAAACTGACTGTTTATGTCGTTACATATGTAAGTGTATGTTGTAGTTTATTCTTGAATAATATATTTTTCTTTTTTTTTAGTTTCACGTTCTATCCCGCAGATAGCAGGGTAAGCAGAGTAGAGGAGATTCAAGTCTGAAGCCGCAGTGGTACAGTCATCTAAACGCGACAGGTTGTGGGTTCGATATCCACTCGAGGATATGAAATACTTAAAATTTTCTTTTCCTCGCTCCGGTAACGACGCAGAACAATCCAGCACTCAATGCAAATTGCCTCCAGACGGAATGTCTTAACACCAAGTATTCAGGTTCCCTCTGCCTAACTTTCTATAGTAAAGGTGACTATATCTTGTTAAATGTGATAAAATATGCTAAAGTAAAAAGAAGCTGGTAAAGTCCAAGGTAATTGGTAAGAATATATTTTTTTGAATTTTTATTTGTGTCTATAAAAGGGAATATTTATTTTCTATTTTTTCTTCACACTTTATTCCGGAGTTAGCAGGGAACACAGAGGGAACCTAGAGGCACTCCGTTCCATTACACTTTGGTTTCCGATGTACCGATGTATATATGTTAAAGTGATGATGTTATTAGAAAACGAAAGTTATTCGGTTTAGTAAACTCAATATTGTGTAGTTTAAGCGAGCGAAGCCGCGAGCTGGTCGCTAGTATGTTATTAGTAAAGTACTAGATGCTACCATTACGAAGTCATTCTAAAATAGCAAACAGTGTGTGACTAAATAGGTTGGGTGTGATTTTACAAATTATTTCTGTACGTAGTACCAACTTGAATAGGTACTTACGCATACAGGAACAATTTAACTTTTTAAAACCCTTTCATATGATATAAGATATTAACCTTTCATTATGATAACAGATTATTTACAATTAATAATATAAAGTAATAATAAAAGCTCATCCATTTTGAGTGAAACAACTTAGTTTGTATATTTCTCGGTATTTTAAACAACATCTTACAGCTTGCTGTCGAATACGAAATTTAGTTGAAGGCTCAAATTCTCATAGTAGTACTCATAGTAGTAGTAGTAGTAGTAGTAGTCAATCATTTGTGATATTGAAATAACTTAGTACAAATATTATATCCCGTTTATAGCAGGGTAGGCAGAGGGAACCTGGTAACCTAGTGTTAAGACAATTCGTTCCCGTTGTCTTAACGGGAACGAACTGTCTTTTGCGCACTCACTTTGCCGCGAACTATGGAGGCACTGCGTGTTGAGTTGCAGAACTCAAAGCCATGCTTTGCGTAGTTACCGGAACATGGAAAATGAGAGAAGTAATTATTTAATTTCCTCGGATGGGAATCAAACCCACAACCTATCGCGTTTACAGACGCACGCGTACTCATGTGCCGCGACTGGCCTCAATAAAATATAAGTAAATGTACGTCCATCCATATAAATGTAAATTATTTAAATTATTATTCATGAATTTCATGCCCAAGAGACTCCTTTCTATAGCAGGAGATATGTACACGACTTATTTATATTGGCCATCACACGTCTCTTTTAACATTTTATTGAGTCTTCCCATACAAAGAAGTAAAACTGCAAATACAAGAAAATTGAAAAAAACAATAATTATTATTTTAATTTCACATTCTTATTTATTGTTAAAAAAGAAGTCGTAAATTTAAATGTAAGTGTTACAATATTGGTGCAGATGTATGTAAAAATATAAATGAATATCAGTTTCATTTGTAATCACTCATTATCTACGGGCGGTGACAGTATATGCGTTTGGGATGAGATAATGTTTCTTTGTTCGTGTATGTATATGTATGTTTGTGCAAACCAATGTTACCATTTATCTCCAAAACCACTGGCCCAATTTTAATGCGGTTTCCTTGACGGGTTTGGATTTTATTGGTGCTTATTCTTATTTAGGAGTTAAAACTTACCTTATACGATCGCGTGTTTAAAGGTAAACTGAGCTAATCCATCAATTAGGCAGTTAAATATGAACTATAATATATTAATATGATCTTATACATACTCGTATATGAGTGGTACACTCATTATATAAGCGTGGTCTACAATAAATGTCAAAAGTATTTTTTATTGTTTATCGTTTCTAAATGACAATTATTATGAAGGTAAACAGAATTCATCACAAATAAAAATATTGAAAAACTGGTCGAATTTATTTTTCGTCGTTATTTAATTTTTGTTCAATTCGCTCAGTATAGGAATATTGTAACTTTTTCATACAATATTTACTACTATTTAGGTTTTTACTTCTAGAAATTTAAATGAAGGAAACTAATAACACTATTTTTTTTCTCTATTTGCTGTTTGTCTGTGTATTTGTTCTTGCTAATCTCAGAAAAGGCTTAACCGATTTATTTACGGTTTTCACTATTGTCATTTGGCAAATTTCCCTTATTGTTTGGATTCCTTTATTGAAATAAACCAAACAATAAATCTAACCAGTCTATTAATAAATAATTTACCATTTTAAAGACTGCTTTTTGACAAAATTGCTATTACTACCTTATTGTTTTATTGAATTGACCAAAACTGTACTTTTCAGTATAGGCATAGATATTGCTTTAAAACAATATTATTATTAGAAAACGACAATAATTTAGTAAAATAATAATTTCACAGTTCAATAGTTCACATGAGCAGAGCCATGTGCAAGTCAATACTCTAGCCTAGTTAGACGCAACCTAGTTAAAACGCCTATCTAGCCTAGTCAAAACGCAACTTTTACTGACTGAAAACTGAAAGAAAAGGCCGATATTTTCTAAAATAATGTTACATTTTAAAGAGAAAAAATAAAAATAAATCTAATATTACCCAAAATAATATTCCTAATATGCCAAAATAAGTGCAACAGTAATTAGACGCTGTTAGTCATTTACGGTCGTCCACACAAGATGGCTTGCTCTCACTGACGCCCACGACTTACCTCTATTGATGGACTCCTCGTTAGCGGCCCTCAGATACTGAAATGAAAAGAGAAATCTGTAATCAAATATCAAATTGTATCGATATTCAAATGTAACACACATCTGTGAACGTTACAAAGTAAGGCTAAAGATATCACAAATGCAAACTACAAACTTACTGGAAGCAAATATCGAAGGTTTTTTCGAGTAGTTTAATATACTTAGTTAAAATGAGATGTCCACTTTGTCGGTTGTATCAACAACTAGGAAGGTATATTTTTTTCAGCTTCACGCAGTAACACGTTAAAACACTCCCTTCCTGAACTTTCCGCCGATTTTTCAAGGCATTACGTGTTGAGTAGGGAAACTTAACTCCACGCTTAGGTCTTTGAATTTTAGGTATATAGTCATGTGTATATACACATATTATTCCTCTTTGAGTTTAGTTAGAATAAGAAGTACCTCTATAAAGCATTTCATCTGAGTGCTGCGTGCAATGGACGCGTCAACTGCAAGCACTATAAAGATATGTTTTGTTAAAAAAAAAAACAATATTTTATAATCTCCTACTTTGTGACGTCAGCTACTTGCACATAAGAATTACAGTTTCTGGCAAGAAGAACTATATGCTGAGACATTTTGCTCTTCATTTTTCATCATCTTTTGAGATATTGCGTATTGGATTTTCAACTTAAACTCGCGTAATTTTCATCCAGGAAAATATATATTTCTAGAGTCCATCGTGGCGCAGTGGCTCAAACATGAGACAGCAAACGTGACGGTTGTGGGTTCGATTCTTACTTGGGTAATTGAATTATTATTTACTAATATTTTCATTTCTTCGCTCTGGTGTCAAGGCAAAGCGAGGCGTCGATTTCCGCAACTCCGCTAGAATTAAGCGGAAAGCTGGGAGCGGAGTATCTTAGCATTAGGCTCCCTCTGCCTACCCTGCTACATACGGGATACATCGTGAAACTAAAATAATAAGAAATAAATGGTATATATTAGAACAAAAAGCGCCATTATATTCAACACAATTGTATACATTATTAAACTCTAGAAAAATGTGTTTAGATAAAAATCTAATTAGATATTGTGTTTCTAATGAGCGTACAGTACACGTACAGTAAACAAGCGAGCTCATCGTTATATAAGAGGGTAGTTGTTAATTACACTGAACGGACAATATGGTTCTTAGTCACTGTGACATCTTCTTAATTTACTGCTTTAACTTTACCTATTCAGTAAAAGAGCTGCAGTCAAATTAAAAACTAGTTTTAGTTCCGACCTAATTTTTATTCTTCTTCTAAATTATGATTTCTTTACGTAAAATAGCGTAGGCAGACTTTATATATATAATGTACACGTGTTCGCTTAAGCTGAGATTTTAAATGAATATATAATGTATTTTTTACATTTTTAAACCTGAAAACTGAGTACCTAGTATTAAGATACTTTGTTCACCATTAAGACAGTCCGTTCCCCATATTAAGTCGAGGCGTTGCGTGTTGAGTGGCGGAAGGGTTTGCCCATTTACCATAGCGAGGGATTGAAAATAATAAACGTTTCTTTTCCCCTAGTGGGAATCGAACCCACAATTCGCGTCGCGGTTACAGTCGCTAGCTTGTATCTGTGCGGGCGCAAGGATACAAGCGTACGACGGCACCAATTTAATGAATATATAAAGTATTTACGTATTAATAATGATTGCTTTTACAAATTTGATAAGGCTTTTATCTTTTGGTATTTAGTATGCTCGAACAAATAACTTCACATAGTCTTATGGCGCAGTCGTTGAAATAAGAACTAAGTTCTATTCAATATACAGGGTGGAAGAGGCAGTGCTCCTTTTACGGAAACAGCATATAGGGTAAAATATTTGAAACCTATACCTAAAGAAATTAATCAAGATGCCTCAACAGTTTGGACGTAGGATTTTTTTTTAATTTCACGATTTTTATCCATATCTGTATTTCGTGTGACGCGATTATGTATAGATCCCAATAACATAAGCACTTACTACTACAAAAATACTACTAAAGGTTAAACAACTTTGAACTTTATCGCCAATACCTACGACTCGATTTCGAAATGAGGCGTCTGCGGCGGTATTCCTTTAATAGGTTTATGTGAGCGTGCGTCATCACAAATGGCGTTTTATTTTAAAATGACAATTTTATTATTTATTATGTTAGAAAAAATAACTTTTTCATTTTTGAGAATTTATTTTTTTCCGATTTATATTAGGCTTTTAAAGAGTAGTTAAAACTGTGGTTTCATTTAATGTGGTGCTTACACTTCCACCCTGTATACAATCAAAGCAGGTTCTAATCCCGCACCATGAATGGTTGCATCTGTTTGTTACATTTTTATATTGTTATTCAACAATTATGAACGTGTGGCTTAGTGGGCAGAGCGTTTCGATTAGTTTCTAAGAGGCGCGGATTCAAATCTCGCTACATTCAAATTTTCATTTCACGTTTCCTAAAAAATATTTAATGGTTACTTCGTTAAATGTAATAAGTACGACGTAGATACTTAAACATTTTTAAATATGTTGTAAGTGTTTAATTTACGTAAAGCAAATTATGAATAAAATATTCCTTTTTATCTTTTTATAAGCAGTTCCATTTGAGCATCTTTCGGCTCCTAATCTTTTATGAAAGCCGACTACACTATCTGGTGAATGTGATGTAAGTATCTATACTATTATAATAAAGCGGAAGAGTTTGTTTGTTTGTTTGTTTGCTTAAACGCTAAGATCTCTGGATCTACTGGTCGGAGTTACTTTGTTTTTGTTTTGAATGAAAGCTGGATTCTTCAGAAGTGCTATAGGCTATATAACATTACATTACACATATATTCTAAATATATTAAAATACTTTCTAATTTGACATGCAATTTATTCTGCCATGTTAATAACAACCGACCGTTGCTAAGCAATGGTTTGCAAATTTTATTGTTTTAAGAAAACGCCCTTGCCGCCGATTTCGTCCTCGCAAGCAGCCCTGTTAGTTTCTCAAAATTATTGAATGTATAAATTATATTAAGTATATAAATTATATAATTTATATTGATTATCTTATGGAAAATGCAGGATAATAAAACAATTATAAGTGGTATGCGAGCGAAGCCGCGAATGGGCCGCTAGTTATAAATAAATATCAAGAAATAAGTAGAGAAACCGAGTGACAAGTTAATCTTATTTTACTTTTTTTCCCAATTTTAAATTAAATTTTGCCTCACATGACGGCTGAAACGCTTTTTAGCTTTACGCTGCGGCCTATCTTGTTATTAACACGAGGATTTGAAAATATTGAGTTATTGCCTCGAATTCCACACTGTACTCAATCGTCGCGTGTACAGTCACACGCTGTCCCACTGCGCCTCAATGGCCTCAAACGAGATATTTGGTGTAAATGAAATATAACAACGAGATGGAAGTGAACCCACAATCATCGAACATATACTCATATATTGTTTAACCAAGCCATGGTTTCAAAAGCTCAGTTCACGTCTAGTCAAGCCGAGCGTGTAGTTTATGTTTACGGCTATATTCTTCTAGAGGCAACATCATTCGTCAACATTAATTTACTATACGAGTATATTTACTTTTGATACAGTTATTCTATCAAACAATTTTGTATCAATATTGAAATCTATCCTTATTATGAAATACAAATAGCTAGTAACTATAGCGTCGTACAGATATTATTATAAAGATTAGTTTTTTTTTAAATTTATGGTCAAAGAACGTAGCAAATTTATATAATATTTAAACGTGTAAATATCTTTTTACAGTCTCTCAAAAAACAAGAAAACATCTACTAATTCAATTGTTTTTTTTTCGTAGTGTTTAAATTTACAGACACAGCAGGATGGAAAAGGTACCAACTAACTTTCAGTTAATTAACTGCTAACCATTAGTGTTGAGAAAATAAATTTAGAAAATGTTTTTATATTTGAAAAGCTTAAACAAAAAAAAGTTGCTATTAACTGAATAACAACAATCTTTTTATAAATAACTATAAATTAAAACCACATATGATTTGAACAACAACGTCGCCGTACTAAATAGTAGGTAGGTACCGACGCGATATATCATTTTGTATGAACGTTACGTGACCCGAATAAAAGAAAACTCAAAATAAAATATAGAATCGAAAGCATTTATTCATACTGTTTCTAGAATATGTTGACCTTTTTAAAGTCGAAGTAAACATTTCAAAACTACAGACCTCAATATTAGAAGTACTCGAAAGGCAGCAAATTGTGCGTATCGAACGTTCGTTAACACTGTTTGCACCGTCCAGTACTTACTCCCTTGATTTGCACTTATTTTGCATAATTGAGTATTTTTTCCGAAGATCGTAGTTTTCATTGTACATAATTATTCTGTAATAAGTACACGAAACCAGTCGTGGTCTAGAGGCACAAGCGTCTGACTGTAGACGCGACAGGTTGTGGATTCGATTTCCACTCGAGGAAATGAAATATATAACTTTTTCATTTCTTCGCTCTGTATTTTTTACACAGTTCTATAATTCAACTGGATCTTTTGCGACTTTTCCCGTGATGTTGATTTCTATTAATATTGATTAACATTAAATTGAAATGAAGCCATCTTTCAAAATACTTACCTGTATTCAAAATAACTGTCGCTTTAATTGCCAAGCGGTAGAAAATTTCAGTGACAATTTCCACCTTGAAACCACACCTTGAAAATGATCGAAAAGTAAAGAACAGATTGATTTATCACTACGTTGCTCCTGCCTACCTGTATAGTGTAGAATATAACGCAAAATAAAAAATCTTTTGGCATAGATCTTTAACAATTTTGTCACGAGTAGTTAAGGTGTCGAGAATCGAGATATTCATCGGATAGAATAAACAAAACGATTTCTTTATTAAAATAATTTAAATCCGTTAAATAAAAAACAAACAGTGACAGTTCATAAAGTTCGCATTTTCTCATTTTTACATTCAATATTTAACTAATATCGGTTAATGTGGTGAGTCAACAAGTATTTAAGTGAGAGTATTTACAAAATAATCGTAAAATAATTTATAAAATTAACAAACACATTACAATTCTATTTTAGCTTCACTGTGGTCAGATAATCAGTTCCCATTAAGAAACTACCTTTGACTCGTTACCAGTACGAAGAAATGTAAATATTAAATATTTCATATCCTCAAATGGGAATCGAACCCAAAAGCTATCGCGTTTACAGTCAAACTTATATCGCAACTGGCCTCTTATATAAAGCAATGAAATATATATTACCTACAGAACGCTTCGAGCACCAATTCTACTCACACTTTTTGAATTTTGACTTAAATGTTTATTTAACCTATGCTTAATGACTTCCATAGATTTATTTTCGTCATCTTACATCTTACAAGATGTGAGGTCATCGCGGATCTACTAATGTAAGAAACATTGAAATTTTTTTAACTAAAAAAACCTTCCATTTTCATGCTGTGCTTATTTAGGTAATTATTAATATACATAATATATAGATATAGTCATCATCAAAATGACAATTACCTATAATATATTACGCAAATGATTTAATTAATTTCGCATCAAGTCTCACATGTACGCTTTAGAAGCAATTCAAATAGTATTTATCTAGCAATACCAATTATAATTATGTGCTAAATGATAAACGTGATTGATCATTAATCTTGATTGTTCAATTAAATAACAAGAGATTTTTTTAAAATAAATGAGTTACTAGAAAAACATATTTATTTATTTATATATTTAGGATCGTCAACAGAAGAAACATTACAACATGGTCAAATTACATCAAGATCTATTTATAGACTAAATGTTTTTCCAATTAAAGACAATCACAGCATGTACTAAAAAAGAAAGTGGTATAAATAGCATTAAGATTAACGTATTATAATAAAATGAAATTGATTATATTAATAAAAAAATATCAAACAATAAAAAGTAATTTCAATAAAATGTCAAAAAAATGTCAGTTAATTAAATTTCTTGAAGAAATGTCTCGATGAAATGTCCTGATATAAATGTCTTGATATAATGTCTTGAAATAATGTCTAGATATTATGTCTTGTCATAATGAATTGATTAAAAAAAATTGATTGTATATACTGGAAATTATTATATGAACTAGCAGTATGAGACCTTCGTGGCGCAGTGCCACAAGCGTAAAGTAATAATTTGTTTAAAAAAAAAATAAAAAAAAACAATAAGGTGACGTAGGATCACACAGTGAGAGTGAGAGTGTATGACAGTGAGGTGGACGCTAAAGTGAATTTCAAAAGGGACTCTTTAGCCTACACTTGTATTTATTGACAAATATTTTCACAAAAACCCAACTCCTTTCATAAAACACTCCAAAAAAATAGATTATAGAGTATAAAAATTAAAGTAAAATGCATAAATTTCAATATATTAAAATAAAATATCTGGACGAATTTATAATTTTCTTGAATATAGAATTTCTCGATAAAAATACTTTTAACGGTTGATTTAAACGGTAGTTAGCAAAGAAACGGTATCGCACGAACGTGACAAACTTTTTTAAAAAGTTGTGGTCGTTCGTCACTATCTGGTGTCTGATGCCGACAAGATACCAGCATTGTGCCACTCGGTCCTAGCTCCAGCATATACAATATAGTATTGATGTGCCCAAAGTGATTATATTATCTGCGTATAGAATAGGTTACATTAAATATGACTACAATTTAGTATCACCAATAAATAGATTAAAAGGAAACATTTTTTTTAGGTTGACGCTGTATCCTGACTTCAGAAATCCTCTATTCTAAGTGATGGGAGTCAACGCCGCGTTTTGCTTCGACACCAGAATTAAGAGAATGAAAATATTAAATATTTTATTTCCTCGAGTAGGGATCGAACCCACAACCTGTAGCGTTTACAGTAAACGCTTGTGCACCTGTGCCACGACTGGCCCCAAAAAGAAAAACTTTGTACCCATTTTTAAAGAATATATGGAAACAGAGAAGTTTAAAATTGAGCCTAATAAAAGTTTCTATGGAGAAAGAGTGTAAAATTTTTAGAAAGTTAATATTTTTTATAACATTTCATTAGAAATTCATTAAAATTAATCATATTACGTATAATGCGTTTGACATACACCATTTTTTGCTGGCTTCACATTGCCTCTTCACATCACCTCTAATATTTTTATATGTAGAAAATAACTAATAAAATGGCGTCCTCTCTCGGTAACTGATTACTTTTTGTAATCACGAAGTGATTTTGTGCTCAACTGGTACACTCGAAACGCCATAATAAAAAGAACAGAACAGAATAGAACAGATAAGTAGGTAGTAATAAATTGAATAAATATTTCAACTCAACCCATGAGCGACCAGCATCTTAAGATGTCATCACTTAGCTGTTGGAACACGAACTGGATGCAGAAGGCAGTATTACTTGAGAGGGTGCGTAAAGTGAGGAGGTTTCTCTATCTGGAACCCACCGATGGTCTGGACTCTTACAGAGTATTTTTTATATAAAAAAATCCTCTTTATTATTGCTGATGAAAAAAAAATACACTACACACATCGCCACAACAGTATGACGGTGACTGGCAATGTCAAAAAACAACGTTTCTTTTTTTTATTTCTTTTATCAGCTTCACGCTATATCCCGCACACAGCAGGGTAGGCAGAGGGAACGTAACCTCCGTTCTCCACTTTCCGCTAAGTTCTGGAAGCATTGTGTGTTGAGCGCGACGTTAAGCGGAACTCAACGTCGCGGCCTCGACATCAGAGCGAAGAATTGAAAATATAAATATAAATAAATATTTCATCTCCTCGAGTGGGGATCGAACCCACAACCAGTCGATTTTGCAGTCACACTTTGCCACGCCACGGCTGGCCTCAACGTTTCTAACCAACGGTGTTTCCTTTTCAAAAAATAAAAAAAGATTATAAAAAAAGGAACTTTCCTAATGATTAAACAAATGCCCGCAGCAATTAGGCAATTTATGAAGAATAAAAATAAATTACCTTCACGCTGTATCCCGCACACAGCAGGGTAGGCAGAGGGAACCAAGTGTTAAGACACTCTATTCCTCACTTTCTGCCGAATATTGGAGGCATTGCGTGTTGAGTGGCAGAACTCAACGCCGCGCTTAACCTCGACACCAGAGCGAAGAAATGGAAATATAAATTTAAGTAAATATTTCATCTCCTCGAGTGGGGATCGAACCCACAACCAGTCGGTTTTACAGCCACACCTCGTGCCACTGCGCTACGACTGGCCTCAAATTTATGAAGAGGTTTATTTAAAGTCAGCTATTTACAATTTGAGTGTTATGTTGTTTTTTCAACATCACGCTGTATCCCGCACAGAGCAGGGTAGGCAGAGGTAACCTCGTTAGAGTTAAAAAAATAACGAGACGGTAATTTTTTTTTTTCCCGCAAATGAACCAATCCCGTAGACACTACAATATAATCAACTTGATATTAATAAATCAATATGTCATATCTAAACGCCAATGTTAGAATTAGTGTCGCACTTTGCCCAAACAATTGAAGTAAGAACGTGTAAGGTTAATCATCGCGGGAAGGGAAGGTCGACTGTCAAATGTGATTGATGTGCTTCGTTTGAGTAAAATGTAGTTTTAATCCTCTAATATATCAACGATGATAATGACAAAACTATAATATTATAGTGACCTAGAAATTACGTTTTATTAAAAATTTGGAAATAACAGAAATGTTAAAATAAAAATATTTTTTTAAACTTGGTTTAAAATATCACAATAACACTAGGTTCCAAGATTCCCTCTGCCTTGCTATGTTCGGGATACTGCGTTAAACTAAAAAAATACCAAATTCATTTTGTTTCATGATTAGCTGAGACAAACTCAATTATTTAAAAAAATATATATTTGACCTAAAACAAAAGCATAATACAATTTAGTGTTATAGAACAATACCCGTTCGATATATCGCCTTTAATGTTTTCACTCGTTGCCTTTCTTAGTCCTTGTAAATAATGAATCAGTAGTTTCAGGACAATCGATTTTTTTAAAGAGAACTGTAATTTTATTCTATTGATAACCGTGCAGCTTTATAACAATGAAAAGTTCATTCCATGTATTGTATGGAGAGAAGGAGGAGGGAGGAGATTGTTAATATGATAAAGGCCACCGTAGAGCAATATATTAATATACATAAAAAATATTAACAACATAAATTATATTGAATATTTTGTAAATCATATTATTCACTTATGTCTATTGTCGACTAAACTAAAGCGACCTATATCACCATAACTTACTAACTCCATAGTAATCTAAGTAAATTTCGTTTCCATTTCATTAAATTGCATTTTTCCATACTAGTTTACTATTAAACTTATAAAAGCTTTCAAATGAAACCTTTTGTGAGGTATAATTGCTTAGCATTCAACCTAATGTATGGTCTACATACATTTAATATACAGATAAAGTGTTTTGTTAATCATAAAGGATATAGAGAAATAAGTTTTCACGGGCTAAGAATGGTAGGAAAAGGGGAACCGGTCGGTCCGTGACCGTACCCGACAATACAATCGTCTTGTGCCATTACCCTAGAAAAAATTGTACTGACAAAAAAAATGCTTTAAAAATAAATAAAACGTTTACACGAACATTATATCTGTTGAAGCCCAGGTAGTCCCCAGATAATATAGCCCACGGGGCTAAGCATTCTGAGATTAGCCATTCTTTTGATGATGATGGCACTAGTAGTCTCACTAAATATTTTTTATAAATATAGACATTCACCTATAGGTATAAATTAATAATAATCTATATATAATCTATATGTATTAGTACAATAAAATAGTCGATAAAAGGTGTCTGTATATTGATATATTATGAAAAAAAAATTATGAGAGAATAGTTATCTCCACTAATATTATAAATTAAATAGAATAAAAATCAATATCAATCAGTTTCTATTTTCGAAAGATGACCCATATTTATTTTGTACATATAAATAAGACTAGTAGTGGCGCAGGGACCCGGAACCATATGGAGGTACCACACGGTGATAGAAATTTAAACCTAATTTTCGATGATTTTTTCAAAATGAAAGTATTCCAAGTTGCGAACAACGAGGTAGAAGAAGTTAATATATTTATTTAGAAAGAGTTCGGAAATTTGGTACAAAAGAAACTCGCTTATTTGTGTGACATGACAAGTTCCCCCTCCTTCATAGCGGCGTGTCCGCCAGCTTCTTGACATGGGATCAGGGAGTCGACAAATGAAAGCACGCAGAAAAGGGACAACTGGCTTTTTATTCTTTTATTTTACTTGCATGTAGATACTTGTGTGACAGTTCATTGTTGTGGAATAAAATCTTTTGAAATATCAAAACGAGAGCTACCACAACCACCACTATATATATATATATATATATATATATATATATATATATATATATATATATATATATATATATATATATATATATATATATATATATATATATATATAATTTTACATAATACTAAAAAAGGTCGCTTCTTACCGATGTACGCTGAGATTTTTGAAATTACGCAACTGATTTTAAAGCAGTTTTCACTTAAAGACGTAAGTGAGAGTAAATCAAGGGAGATATTTATATCTATTGATATTATGGTAGCGGTGTCCAAGAGGTGAAGTCGTGTGGTACACATTACCAAACACAAATATATGAACATTAAATGGAGCGAAAGTATGTTTATAATTTCTCATTTCATTTTGAATTTTCATACTAAATTTTGTAAGTACTACTGTGAATGTGGCTAATTCACTCAAAAACTTTTTGTTTTAACGCATTTCCCGTTTATTTTTGTAGGACGGACAAAGATAATCTACTCATATGGAGTTCTATTTCCCACTTATATTTACACTAGTAATTCATCGTATTTTATTTTTTAACGGTAGGCAGATCCATCCACCTGTTAACAATCCACCTTTAAAAAACTGATAAATAACGAACTATATATGTGTAGAAATATGAATAGAACTTACAAATAAAACTTTATAAATATGTATGTAATTTCAAAACCTTTACAAAAAAGTATTTTCAATTAGTTTTAAAACAAAAACCAGATTCAGATGCAACAACCGATTATTTTAATAATTATTATCTACATAAAGCGGAAACTTAGAACGGACGAAACTTTGTTGAAAATGAAAATTTTATTATAATTTTTCAATAACCATGAGTATACTGATATAAATGATATTTTAAATAAATTTCATATCACCGTCAGACGCGTTCTCTTGCACTATGCAAGTGACGTTTATGCATTCTCAGCGCTGTCACTTGAGGGAAGTGATTGCTTACTTTAATGCGAAAATCCACTGAGAAAAAGTCACAATTTCAAATATAATTGGCACAATTTGTACAAATTTAAGTATGTATATAGCTACCATCAAATCATTAGCTATTTTTATAACTTAAAATTTTGGCATACGTATTGAATAAATATATATATAGATAAACGACGACTTGTGGAAATTAAACGAAATGCCATCTTGGACAATGTAACAAATAGAAAAGCAGTAGTTACGTGCTTTATCCCGGATAGCAGGGAAGCAGAGTCAAATTACGTCAAATTAAAAGACACTCGAAACCTAACGTGATGAGTGGCGAAACTCAACGCCGCGCTTTGTCTACTAGAGCGGAATTTAAAATAATATAAATATAATCTTTCTCCCTAGTGAAGAACAAACCTACAACTTTCGCATTTACAGTCAGACGCTGTCTCACTGCGCCACGACACATAATTGTTAACATTGTATTGAGTTGAATAGGCACTTCTTAATATTATATTAAAATAAAAAAGACATTACAACTACGCTACTACAATATACACTATACATGTTTAACTACTATACTTTTAATTGTGAACTACATACATTGTTGCTTACAAAAGCTCAAAATAGTGGCTCATGTGGAAATGATTTATGACTTAATATACACAATCGATTGTTATATTATAAAAAGTTAAGGCTGTTTAGGTAGTCAGTAATCTTTGCTTACGTTCTTAGCCAAAAAGAGAGATGTTGCAGTGACAGTACTCTCCGCTCTGTGTCTATTTTAAATTTTGCAGTATTTTAGAAATACAATGTGATTAAATAAATCATATTATATTGTGTTATGTAACCACAATTTCTTTAGAGAATAAAGGTAAATATATCTAAAAACGGTTTAACTAATTATTAAAAAAAGTAAATTTGTAATTCCATAATAAGTTCTATTGCCGCATTCCACTGTAAAAATAAATAATCTTATTCATACAGTTATTAAACCTCGCTATAAAAACTTATATTAAAATATTTAAACGGTAGAAATTTACTTAAAACGTAATCTCTGCGTTAATACTACACAAATATTGGTAGCGCTCGTTCCGCTTTGGTCACTGCTCGTCTGTTGACTGCATCATCATTTTATCATTTGAAAGTTTGTGAAACATTTGAAGTATCTAAGCGAACTAATTTTCTATTTATTTATTTATTATTTAATACTTTATTAAAATGTTCAAAAACAAAGTGCTTTAAAGTTTTAAATCAGCTTATTGAAGTTACTAGAAGAAGGTCACGTAAGAAGTATGAAGACGCCCCGGAGGGTATTTATAAAGAGGTTGATGACAGTGGACGAGGCGAAAGAGGTATATAGAGACCGTAGCGTTTGGCGCTCCGTTTTCTCTGAGCGGGGGGAGCGGGGTAGCCGCTAGGGATACAGCGTGAAATTAAGTTAAATTAAGTTTTATAAAGTTATAATTTCCACTCAAGAGAACCGAAAACATAATAATATGTACATTATAACAACAAAAGCTAGTACAGGTCAGTATTTAAATCCACATACGTAAAGTTAAAGCTTACATGGTTTCCAATTTGTTTGCATAAAACGTTATGAATAAAACATTTGTGGGTCAATCTGAGATTAACAATAACTAAAGTTGACGTTCGCGTTGTTTCGGTACAAGTATTTATTAGACGTATGTTTGTGATCAACTTGGCTGTCGTATACTTTATATAGGTAGTAGTGAGGTGTAAGTGAAACTGTGATTACTTATAGCCTAGAAAAGGTGGATATAACGAACTGAAAACTTTTAAGACCAATTTTCGATAATTATTATGAGTTGTAATGTAAATTCATATACATACATACCGAAAAAATGAATAAAGTTATGTTACCAAATATGTTTCTTAGTACAAGGTTTTTGTAGCTTTTAACTTAAGCAAAAAGAAGTAGTGTAGTACTAAGAGAACGTACTCTATTCCCCATATTCTTCAATACGCAATGCCTCGAGAATGAGAAAATGGGGAACGGAACGACTTAACACTAGGTTCCCCCTGTCCCTTGTTATGTATGGGATACAGCATGAAGCTAAAAAATAAACAGAAACATGACAATATTGCTCGCTTTTTTCATTATAATAAAAACTAATATGAGTTTCTAAAAGTAAATTTCTATTTATTTTTCAATAACATATTTCTTCAAAGTGGGGAACGGAGTGTCTTAACACTAGGTTCCCTCTGCCTACCCTGCTGTATGCGGGATACAGCGTGAAGCTAATTTTAATAAAATAGTTTCAATCAAAGCCAATATTACTCAAATCTATACAATACAAACTTTATAGAGCCATTTTCCCATGACGCTTATATGTTGTGATGGAAAATCTAAAATGTCGATTTCTTTTGTAAATTTTTATTGCTTTTTAATATTTTTGGCGCGAGATAAATTAATAAATTAAATATAAAAATAAGTTACAAAAAAATATAAAATTATGTAATCTCTATATATAATAAGACAGTAAAAATATTTTGTCTGTACATTTAGTAATTTTGACTGAAATGGATAGAGGGACACTTAAAAAGACTTATAGAAAGCAAAAAGATTTTTTTTGAATTTCTTGTCTGTCTGTCTGTCTGTCTGTCTGTCTGTCTGTCTGTCTGTCTGTCTGTCTGTCGACATATTGTTGTCCGCATTTTTCTCTGAAACTACTGAACCGATTTACTTGAAAATTTCACCAATTGCTTCGTTTTAACTCAATTTAGCTTCTAAAGTTTGGTTCATCAAAATCGGTTCATTAAAAAAAAGTTATCGTCATTTGAATGAACTCAAGGCATTAGCTTGCCAGCGAATGTTATATAGAAATCGCGCTGGTATGACCCTGGCTAAAGAATGACGTTCGAAACGTCTGGGTTATATGATTGTTGATAAAAATATATATTTTTGAAGCACTATTATTATATATTATTTTCTCTTTTTCTCTATATATAATAAGACAGTAAAAATATTTTGTCTGTACATTTAGTAATTTTGACTGGAATGGATAGAGGGACACCTAAATAGAATAATAGAAAGCAAAAAGATTTTTTTTGAATTTCTTGTCTGTCTGTCTGTCTGTCTGTCGACATATTTTTGTCCACATTTTTCTCTGAAAGTACTGAACCGATTAACTTAAAAGTTTCACCAATTGCTTTGTTTTAACTCAACTTAGGTACTAAAGTTTGGTTCATCAAAATCGGTTCATTAAAAAAAAGTTATCGTCATTTGCCTGCGAATGTTATATAGTAATAGCGCTGGTAAAATTCCTGGCTAAAGAATGACATTCGAAACGTCTTGATTATATGACTGTTGATAAAAATATATATTTTTGAAGCACTATTATACAATATTTTATACAATAAAGTAAACAAGGCCAGTCGTGGCGCAGCGGCAAGAAGTGTGACTGTAAAACCGACTGGTTGTGGGTTCGATCCCCACTCGAGGAGATGAAATATTAACTTAAATTTATATTTCCATTTCTTCGCTCTGGTGTCGAGGTTAAGCGCGGCGTTGAGTTCTGCCACCCAACAAGCAATGCCTCCAGAATTCGGCAGAAAGTGGGGAACGGAGTGTCTTAACACTAGGTTCCCTCTGCCTACCCTGCTATGTGCGGGATACAGCGTGAAGCTGATTTATTTATTTTAAGTAAACAAAATTGAATTGTTAGTAGAGATTACCTTCATAAATCATAACAGTGAAGTTTAAATCGTAATTAATTCAACACAGAGATAAAGAACGATTTGATCTTCAAAGAAATATCAAGTAAATACATAGATTTTTTGGTTCGTTCGTTCGTTTGAAATAAATCTATATAAAAATGCCTAAAAACATCCTTTCTACGTGTACTCTGTAATAACTACATATTTACCAATTATTCATTTATCTAATAATATGCAAACAGGAGTTAATATGCAAACATTACAGTTATTTTACAAAGAATATTATGAATCCTTAACCAAATCAATAATTTTACATTTAAGGCTGTTTCTGAAGCAGTACATTAAATTATTAAGTGACGTCAGCACATTTAACAGAGCTTTAAAAAACATAACATAGGTAAAAAGAACGTAATGTTACAAATATATATATATATATATATATATATATATATATATATATATATATATATATATATATATATATATATATATATATATATAATAAATAATTAGCTTTATGTATATTTTATGAATATCAAATATCGACATTGGTCATATTTTTTAGTTCGAAACAATAAAAAATTCTTACAGAAGTTACGATAATGTCGTAACAAAATCATAATAGAATATTACAGATTAAAGTAACAAAAAATCATATTAGAAGTCATTATAGTTGTCTTTATATTATATATGTTGTTGTATGTTGTCTTTATATTTGTTTGTCATTCTATTATAGGGTGTGAGGCCAGTTGTGGCGCAGCGGCACGAGGTGTGACTGCAAAACCGACTGGTTGTGGGTTCGATCCCCACTCGAGGAGATGAAATATTTACTTAAATTTATATTTCCATTTCTTTGCTCTGGTGTCGAGGCAAAGCGCGGCGTTGAGTTCTGCCACTCAACACGCAATGCCTCCAGAATTCGGCAGAAAGTGGGGAACGGAGTGTCTTAACACTAGGTTCCCTCTGCCTACTCTGCTGTGTGCGGAATACAGCGTGAAGCTGATTTATTTATTTATTTTATTATAGTTGTCAATCAATTCTGCTTATTAAATAATCATGTATTTTAAGCGGGCGAAGCCGTGGGCGGGCCGCTAGTTAATAATATTTCTTTTGATCAATCCTAATGTTTATTCATAAGAGCGCGCTACAAAATCCTGAAAGTCTAAATTAGAAGGTTTGTATACGATCCGTCGGTTCTCATTAATACGCTGCGACGTTTGAAATTACTAAAGACAAAGAAACTGTCAAATCAAAGGCGTAATAGGAAACATTTAAAGGCATTCAATCGTCTAGTAATTGGCGTCGTGGCGCAGTGGCACAAAGTGTGGCTGTTAACGAGACAGGTTGTGGGTTCGATTTCCACTCGAGAAAATTAAACATATAGTATTTACATTTTTTGATGTTGAGGCAAAACGCAGCATTGAGCTCTGCCACTCAACACGCAACGCCTCCAGAAACTGCTGGAAGAATGAGAAGCGGAGTGCCTTAACACAAGGTTCCTCGTCTTATAAACCTGTAATCAAGGAGAAACTTAAATATGTATATCCTTGAAAGAAATTAACTTTATTTGTATAATAGTTATATGTTTCAAGTACTCCTTTAGTGGGGTGAGGCCAAGTTACATAAGTAATATTAGGTTTATGATTTTTGAAGTTTTTAAGTCATAGAAGTTGGCCAAAAGCACCAAATAACCACATATCGCTCGTATATAATTTTATTATATTTTTTATTGCACGGATAAAAGAAAACAGTAAAAAACAATTGAAAAGATATGTTTACAGGCGTTTTTTTGTACTCAATTAGAAATATTTCTACATAACTTTAGATTATATATAGAACTTTATTCCGTATCTACTTCTATGGACTTTAGTTATAAAAAAATACATAGTCCCGAATAGAAGTTGTACTACTAGTATTATTAATGTAAAAGAAGTATTATTAATGTTAAAAGTCTACGAAGAGGGATGTTGGTTCCACCTTTCACATAAACTCTACTGAACGGATTTACATGACTTTCTAGTATAGTAATATATCTTATACATCAGAATAGCACATAAGCTTCAATTCAATGTAAACATTTTGTATAATTTGGCTAAAGTATAACGATAAATTTAAGTAGGCAAATCTGCAAGTCAACAATATTTAATATGTCAATATATTAAATTCGCCACAATACCCGCTTTAGATTTTTTTTAATTACCTCTTATTTGACTAGTAAAAAGACTACTACAAGTTCCTCTCCTACACCCAATACTTCATGAAGTACCTACATAAATTTGAAGGAAATGTGGTTTTTAAAAATGAGCTACTTTGAAGAAACGTATTTCTTATTTATTTAATCAGCACCAACGGATCATAAAAAAAACAATCTACTTTACACGAATATTAGAGCTACCATAACCATATTAAAATCAGCTTAACAAAGAGAAAATACTTGCTTTGTCGTTACTCGCTTCGGAATTCTTATTGATCGACGTTGCGAAATCGCTCTAAACCAGATTATTAGTATTACATGGTGTAATACAAAATAATAACACAAGTACTGCGGGCGACACCTTGTCCGTTAGGAGACAGTGCAAAAATGTTAAATGTTTTATTTGTGTAGCTTTAAGGTATTTATACCACAATGGTTTAAGATTAAAAGTAATTATGACATTTTTTTATCATTGTAAAATCCTCGCAAAATATATTACCAATTTTTGTACACAAAAATTATATGCATTATATACTTTTCTCATCTTAACGATATACCCCGCATACAGCAGGGTAGGCAGAGGGAACACGCAGTCTGACGAATGTCCGAGGCACTGTATGTGGAGTGGCCAGTACTCAATGTCGTGGGTTTTGCTTTGATGTCAGAGTGAAGAAATGAGAATATAAACAAATAATGAACGATGCCCCCGAGTGGAATTGATCCCACATTTTATTATTACCAGTGTTGATTGAACCCACAACTAGCCACGTTTACAGTCACACACTTGTGCCCTGAAAAAATATTTTTTATTTGACAAAATGACATACTTTTCATGGTGTGGTTAAAATTTTAACACCAAACGTTCATTCATATTGATATGAGGACATAAAAAATAATTAAAGATAGAATCTGGGAACTGGGTAATACATTATTCTTTAAATTAATTAGTGAAAGGCCTTCCTGGTTTTATTTTAAATTTGGACGTTTTAGCAACATCTGTATAAAAGACTTAATTCCTGTACATAAAAATATGTGTCGGGTCCGTCAAAATATCGATAGCTTTAAAGCCATTCGGCTGAATGTTTATCCGACTGTCTGTCGGTCTGTGCTCGTATCACGCAGTAGGTAAGTAGTTACTGGAGCGAAATGAATAAATGTTGGTATAGTACTAAATTAGAGTCTTGAGTAATATAAAACATATTTTAATGCAGTTTCGGTAAAAAATGTCTCATTGGTTTTTAATCATTCAGTAAAGTGATTGTTTTAATTACTTATATTACTATTGGATAAAAGTGAATGATATGATATTTGTAGATATATGATATGATATAGCGGCGTTAGGTTCCGCCCTCTCAACAAGAAGTTTTTAAAATAAGTGGACAGCGGAGAACACAGTGTCTTAATCCTAGGTTAGTTTAAAATTTATATGCAACTAAGAAAGTAATATAAAGGGTGAAATTTTTAATATTTTTTTAACCTTAAACCTTATAAACTTTACCGTTTACTTATATGAAGTACTTGATTATTTAATAATATTATGGCATACATTTCAAGACAAGCTATATTATCACTAGTCAGACCAAGTTAAATCTTTCCGGAGGTCCGTATAGAGAACTCGAGACGGCTGTCAATATAATTAAAAAAAGGCATTTACGATGAAAAGACTCGTTAACCCTCGGACGGAGCTTTATCGACATGTTTTATCGTAATGAGACTGAAGTAACAAGTACAGGACGAGAGTGAACATGTGCATGTTTTAAATTAAGATACGAATACCTTTTTGTATTGTTATGTAAGTAAATTAGCTTTTTTTTACCAATTTTATTGGAATATGTGTTACTGGTTAGGAATTTGCGCCAGTTAGGTATTCCTTTGTTCCATTTTAAGTTAAAATGATGGTAACCTCTATACTGAATTGTGTTATAAAGTAAGGTATGGACTAAGAGTGTAATCAAAGATCTTTCCTTTCAGATCAAAGATCTTTTAATCTTTATTTCCGTTTTATTGATATAGTAGGCCGGTCGTGGCGCAGCGGCACAAAGTGTGACTGTAAACCGACTGGTTGTGGGTTCGATCCCCACTCGAGGAGATGAAATATTTACTTAAATTTATATTTCCATTTCTTCGTTCTGGTGTCGAGGCAAAGCGCGGCGTTGAGTTCTGCCACTTAACACGCAATGCCTCCGGAATTCGGCAGAAAGTGGGGAACGGAGTGTCTTTCACTACGTTCCCCTCTGCCTACCCTGCTGTGTGCGGGATACAGCGTGAAGCTGATAAAATAAAAAAATAAAAAAGATATAGTAGAGAATTTTCCATCTACATTCTACTGTAAGTAAGTAAAGGAAAAAATAAAACACACTTCGCACTTAAGAAAAAAAATACTTATTTAAAAAACGTTTAAAATTTTGAACGTAGCGGGATTCGAACCCGCGCCTCCTACCTGGTCCTATGGATACCTGGTCGGTTCAAAATTTTTATACGTTTTTTAAATAAGTAGGTACTTACTGGTTTTTTTTTTCAGCTTCACGCTGTATCTCGCACACAGCAGTGTAGGCAGAGGGAACCTAGTGTTAAGACATTCCGTTCTCCTCTTTCCGCCAATTTCTGAGTGGCGAAACTCGACGCCACGCTTTCGGTTTTTTCATAGACGTATAAAAAAATCGTACCAACCATACATCAGTTTTAAGTTTGATAAAGAGTATTGCCCTTCCAAAACAACTTTTCACATTAAACATACGAAATTGATGATTTAAGCAAATTGCCATAAAACTGTAAACGATGGATCGAAAACTCCAATAAATTTCTTCTCGTTATATCATTTCTACTATTTTGACATTTTGTTCATTTTTATTGAAGAAAAATGTGTTTCTGTAGATCTTTTATTAATCAAGCAATTGTGTTATATTTTTGAGATATGAAATAACCGTATTCAAATTTAAAAATTATATTTTTTACTGTTTTATCTTTTCTCATATTCTTTTTTTTTCATTAACCATTTTTTTCTTAACCTTGTTTTTTTTTAATGAAAAGTTAATAAAAAATAACCAAACTGTGTCATTTATTTATTATAATTAGAAATTATTAAAAAAAAATACTTTTAAAAAGATATAGGATAAAACAGTAGTGTAAAAATAAAGTCTTTCTCTATTAAAAATGAGGACCAACCTCATGCATATGTGTTGATTTAGTTTATCAATTAGCCGCGGCGTTTTAACTTATAAAAAATAACAGATTTTAGGTATTAAAAATGTTTCAATACCTAAATTGTATTATAATTCATTTATTTTGTTGTAAACAGATTTATTATATTGTATTACATTTTACTATACATATTTCTTAAACTTTTTCCGTTTTATTGCAATAATATTGTCCTAGTAAAAATACTTTTACTTATACATAAATCTGATGAATTTACTGAGCTAAGTTAATAAAAGTTTCAAAGACAAGTCATTTGGCTTCCGAAAACTTTATAGTTATAAAAGAACATAGAGCTCTGTCGTGGGGCAGGAGCACAAACGCGCGGCTGTAAACGGGACAAGTTGTGCGTTCAATTCACACTCGAGAAAATGTAATATTTAATGTTCCCATTTCCTCTATCTGGTAACGAGGCAAAGCGCAGAGTTGAGTGCCGCCACTCAACACGCAAAATATTTCCAAGTTCCCTCTGCCTACCCTGCTACGTGCGGGACACTGCGTGAAGCTGAATAAAGATATAACTAATAGAAAATTTACTTTCTAAATAAGAATTTACTTTCTAAATGTTCCTACTACGAACAGTTATTTATTCACATAAATACTCGTGATTTACTTGTTACTACGAGCCTGATTAGTAATGTTTCATTGCACAATTCAGATATAAAGAAGCCGTACTTAGATATATCTTATTTAATTAGGTTAATCTAATCACTATTGATTTTTTTTATTTCATTTGACGAATAAAAAACGATATAATTAAAATGATTTAGTCATATAAATCCAACGACAGTTCGAAATATTTTGATTATCTTTTCTTATACTTTAATATAATACAAGTAGATTTTCATTTGCATATAGCTACTATTAGGTATTTGTGTATATAACCCTACAGGAGTGTCAGTAAATATATAAAAATGTAAAATTTCTACATATTTCCATAATATTTACTTTAAACGAAATTACTATATTTATTTATATAGGGAACCGATGGGTCAAATGGGATTACGGCCATCATTTTTGTTATTGGATGAATTTTTATCAGTATATTTTCCTTTCACTGAGCCAATACAATAACACTGCAATAAATGATAGCGCAATGTAAAGTAAACGATCATTTCTTTAAATAAACAGTGAACATTCATCCACTGCTCTATATTGTATAATTTTGGTATTCCATGCCTCAAGAGGAAATTTGGCACGCGGTGAAAACGTACAATATAAATAAAGAAAAAATCCGAAAAGTAAAAATTTTTCGGTACTTCATAGATAAAAATCATTACAATTATATATGTGTAGTTTATTTCAAGTAAAATGATTACACAGCGAGCAAACTTAAGTTTGTCTTAACTCTTGTAATGTGTAGCTTCCGTTGACCTACAGGTATGAAATTTTTACAAAACCCTCGATGGGCGAGTCTGACATGTAACAGAGCGGTTTTTGATTTCTTACATAGGATTATTATAAATTTATTTTGTTTGATTATATATAGGCTTTTGCTTCAAAAGTATTGACCAAATGATCTTTTCTCAAAATGTACATTATATATTCTCTTTATAATTTAAGACTAATGTAGTTAAAAAGTTAATGAAAAGCTTTCAGAAAGCTTTTATATTAGATGATTCCTCTACTAAGAAAATAAAATAAATAGTACAGTACAAAGGGGAACGATGTTAAAACAATTTATTTTTTAATGGTTTCAGTTAAATAAATAAAACAAACAAATCTTTAAACAAATGTAATACTTAGCTTTTGAGATATTACCATTATATAGACACATAGTTAAGTACGTCTTGGTCGGTCTTGGTTTATCTGGTAGTTCACTGAATGATCAATGACCGTTAATATGGTTGCTGCAACAGTGGTTCTTTCGCATCAATGACATGTTATAGGATTCTTGAACATAAATTGTTATGCACAGTATACTCTGGCTGCGTAAGTCTTTCTCGGTAAAACGTCGATGAGTGCCGAAATAAACTTATGTCTTCTGTTGAGGCATCCCTCGGTAATATATTTTATAGGGTGAAAGGAACCTGGTTCAATACAACCCTCAGAAGATACAAGCTTACGCGTTAAGTACTAAGAAAAACATTTATCGTGTTACCAGTTTTCGGAAACGGTACTATAATATATGTATATAAATAAGACTTGAGTACATTTAAAAAGCGCGTATATCTCCACCTGAAAGGCCGGCAATGTAGTAGCGTGTAGCTCCTCTGGTGTTACACGGGGCTGTGGGTGGCGGTGATTAGTTACCATCATGTGACCCATACGCTCGTTTGCCTTGACTTTCCCTTTAAAAAAAGTCTTCAAGAATTTGTAGCTTCAATTTCGCACTAGATACATTCTTAATTTAACACTCCACCAATTTCATAATTTCCGCACTATTTTCAATAATGTATACAGAGAAAGAGTAAACCCACAACTTTGGTATTTATAAATGTTGCCTCACTGCACACTATATTAATTTCAACATTAGCTAAAGATAAACCAGTGACAGACGTTTACAAGTAGTATAAACATTAATTCGATTCAACTTCAGAATTTCCAGAAACTAACTCGAGCAATCAAACATCTCTACATCAATAATTGGCAAATATATAGATTTTAACTGCACTTACACTTCCAAATAACATTTTGAAAGAAATAAACTACTACTAAAAAATAAATTGTAAAAAAAAATTACTTCGTAGTGTGGTTAGAACGAATCAATTGACCTGATAGCGTCAGATTTTTAAACTATTTACTATAAAAATAAAACTATAACCAGCTTTATCTATAGGTAGCCAGTACCTACAATGCGTTACTCTATTTGATTAGATAATCATCATTGGCTATTGTAGAAAAAGAAATAAGATTTGAATGATAACAAAATAAAAGAAAAAAACATTATAAAATGTAATTCCAAAAAGATTTAGTCCAGGTGGTGATGATCTTGAAACGATAAACTCAACACACAAAACGGAACAGCGTAATATAGTGAGAGCTATGGTTACGGGTACGATTCTCACTTTTTTTTTGTTTTACTAAAATGGAGAATTGAAAATAGTTTAAATATAGTATATTTAAACTATTTTCAATTTTCCATTTTAGTAAAACAAAAAAGGCATTGAGTTCCACTGCTCAGCAAATTGTGATGGAAAATGAAGAATAAGTGTCTTGACACTATTTTCTGTCTGCCTTCTCTGTTATGTAATAAAAATAAATAAAATATGCAAAACTGAGTAAAATTTCCTATTTATCTTGAATACTTCTAGCACAATGTACGTTGCATCACATTTAATTTACTGGAAGCAATACATTTTCATTTACTGATTGTTTAAGACAGGAACGAACAAACACGCGCCAACTTATTCAGTTTCGCGCTCTACAGATACTTCGCAAGGTGTAACGTATTTCACTCTAAGATAAACGAAATATTTAGGTTAATAGTTAATTTCGAGAAAATATGTGCTTATATGTATTATATATTACTGTTACAGTATATATTACTGTTATATATTACAACTACTGTTGAGGCGAGTAGTTTCTATTTGGGCAGAATTCAAGGAATATTTATGTCGTGCAATAAATCTAAATAATTCCATTTCATTTCCCGAGTGGGAATCGAACCCCCAACTGGTGCGTCTACAGTCAGATATTTGAACCACTGCGCCACGCCAAACAATACCTTCATCTTTATAATATTAGTATAGGTACTTAGAGCGACACTCTCCGTTTGTGTTAGAGATATATGCTAAGTGTCTACTGCTATATTTTGTTTATTTTATTGTGTAGTTTTATTGTAATATAAAAGAAATAAATACTTATACACAAAGGAGAACATTTACATAATTATAATTGAAAAAATTCAGTGCATTTCACTTAAATCTGCTATGAAATAAGTTAGTTTACTGAACGCTACAAAATTATATAAAATCAATTTGAATAATACCGTCTCCATCTAAAAAAAACAAGTAAAAAAACTACAAAACATAGCCCGATATTTTGTTATTATAATAAAAAACTTTTCTCTTGCAATATTATTTTATATGTATCGTGCAAAAGTTTAACTTTCTGTATATAATTTACTAGCACGTCCGCCCCTGTTACACTAAAAGATTTATTGTCTTTTTCTCTTACACACTGCCACTCGACACTCAAGGTTTTCAGAATTCGCCGGAAAACAGGGAACGGAGTCTCTTAGTACTAGAGTTCTCTCTGCCTACTACTACTGTGTGCGGGATACATCGTGAACCGTTTTTATGAGCCTATTTAAATAAAATAAACACAAAATGTAATCAAAATACTGTTAGTGAAAATAATTTTTAGCAAATTAGAAATAACAAATTAGAAAGTTTACTAAAACGTTTCTAAAAGCCTAAAATTTTGCTATAGATATTAGATATGTACACTATTTTAACATAAAACGATATTTATGTATAATTTTAAAAGAACCCGTCGTGGCGCATTGTGATGGCGTCTGACTGTAAACGCGATGGTTAAAGGTGCAATTCCTAGTCGGGGGAAATAATTATAGGAAAATTTTATATTGATTTCTCCGCCCCGGTAAGGGCGACAAAGCGACGAAGCGACGTTAAGTCAGTCTCCCAAGTGACAATGTCCAATTTTACGAAAAGTAGAGAACGGAGTGTCTTAACATTATATTCCTTCTTATCTCTTTCTATACAGGAAAAAGCATAAAACTGTAACTAAATAGAAAATAAATATCTCTCTATGGTCTTAAAATAAAGCTAACATTATCTTGTATAGCCAGATAGGTACCGTACTACAAATTATTCCCCGGAGTGGTGTTTCAACCCACACCCTATAGCTCAGTTACACACGTTTCAACTGCAATGGCGATAATATTTACCGTAATAAATCTTTTTTAAGATCAACTTGGTAAAATTTATGTTTTATTTACATGATAGATTGCAAATTAATTAAGAGATTTGATACAACAGATTGTTTATTAATAAAATGTGAATTTAAAAATACTCGTAGTGGAGTAAGAGTCAAGCACTTACTAATACTTAACCCGATAAGCAAAATTAAATAATATGAGGCTATCGTGGCGCAACACGACGGTTGTGGGCTCCATTTCTACTCGTGGGAATGAATTATTATTTATTTAATTTTCATTTTTCTGTTCTGGTACTAAGGCAATTCAAAATTCCCCCACTTAACATGCAATGCCGCGAAAATTCGACGGAAACTGGGAAACAGGGTGTTCTTACACGAGGTTCCCTCTGCCTGCCCTACAATATGCGGGATACAGCGTGAAGCTATAAAATTATATATGTGTAAGTATGAGCGATTCAAACAATCGATTAAAAAATAACGCGAACATACTAAATTATTCACCCTTAAGCGCCTTACGAATGAAAATTTTAATAAAATAATGTATTATTCGCGTTGTATATAAAACAATATACAACGCGAATAATATGACTTATAGTCATTTAAGATATATAGAGATAATCATCACTGCTGTGCTTCATACGCAAGTAAATTTTTTATGAGCTTGCCACAAGTCATCCTTTTTTATTTTCAATATAAAGTCGTATGCTAAAGTCCCAGTGTTCAAGGCCAGTCGTGGCACAGCGGCACAAAGTGTGACTGTAAAATCGATTGGTTGTGGGTTCGATCCCCACTCGAGGAGATGAAATATTTACTTAAATTTATATTTCCATTTCTTTGATCTGGTGTCGAGGCTAAGTGGCGTTGACTTCCGCCACTTAACACGCAATGCCTCCAGAATTCCGCAGAAAGAGGGGAACGGAGTGTCTTAACACTAAATTTAAATAATTTTTTTTTTTCCAAATCCTGTCAACGTAGTACGAAGTCACTCAATGTTTCTAAATAATAAATAATACGAAGAGAAGAGAAGATTCAATGTATAATCTATTAAAAATTAGTTCTAGTAAAAATATATGTACATTAATAAAGTCTTTTTAAATTGTGTTCATACAACAAAACTTCATTTAAGAAAGTCATGGAAAATAAAAAATCTGAAAATAGTTCTTACTTACACTATAGACTTATGATCCGTACTTCCGTTGTTATTTTTACATTTATTTTAATACTTTTTTCTATAGATATTACCTAGAACTAGACTTATGTTATTACATACATATATTTTAATATTTTTTTCTGTAGATATTACCTAGAACTACAGAATAGAACAATTTACTTTGCACCTCTACGGTATTTAGCACATAGCAAATACCAAAGAGGTGCAAAATTTGTAATCTATGTACAAATCTATATAGGCTTACATTAAAAGATCATTATATCCTTGTTACAACGTCACACTGTACGAGTAGGTAATTATTTATACCTGATTGTAAACGCGAATATCGTTGGTTCAATCCACGTCACTCAGAACAGTTCATTAAAAATACAACAAAGTGTTATAGTATAAACTTCTAACTACATTCGCTGTTTTAGACAGGGAAAAAATTTATTAAAAAGCGTAACGCAACACTGTTATATATGCAAAAACTTGTATCATGAATCAATCCCCAGACAATATATATTTAAAAAGAATAGAAAAGTTCTTCGTAACCTTTTCAATATATTCTAAGTTAGAATATTTATACATGCTCAGAGAGATCTAAAGTACTTATATAAAAGAAAAATCTTAATTTTAAAATACAATCTACGCCTTTATAAAAAATAATATTCTAACAATTTATAAAGATTTATCAAAAGAATATTGCATACAAGCTAACTACAAAAAGCGTTCGCGTGAGATGATTTCGCTAATTATTTACAAGTGCTAGTAAAACTCATAAATCGTATTTCTACAGAACCCATAATATTTCCGGTCCCTCGTCGACCTTACACTCTCCTAATGTGAGCGCCAATAATAATCACCATCGGGCCCAAGTGCCGACAGCATTTTGTTTTAGCGGTCGTTATACGAAGTAAGAATTAAGGCTCTACTCTAAGATCTTGAGGAAAACAATTTTTAATTCGATTTTGTGTTGCTTTAGTCTTTTAGTAAAATTCTTTTGAGAATTTCAGGAGTTGGCCGTTTTCTTTATAATTTAATATGGAGATTAGACATCAATTTAGGTATAGCATTTTTTTTAAAAGGGAAAATAAATGTAATTACACTTCAAACCAAGTTAATAGAAAATATTTTAGATTTGAAAATAAAAATCGCCATAGTAAATCTGATGTTGCATTAAGGAAAGTAAAGTGATAGTGAAAGATGATATTTAAAATAGTTATAAATTTTAACAATTAGGTTGTGAACCAACCGTCAACAAAAATCAAGGTAATACAGCCATTTAAATTTGTAATATGCGACGGTGTATAAATATCCTTGGTCTTGATCAAACGCTACGTCAAGTAAATTTATTTTTTCAATTTTCTGTTCTGTTCTTTGATTTATGCCATTTGCGTTGTGTATGGGGAATAGATAGTAATGCTACACGATAAAAGCATGGAAGACAAGTTAATAAGAGAATCAGTTAAAATACTTATAAAAAAATGTTATATTAACATAGGAGATTACTAGTGGTAAACACAAACATTAACAAGGTAAACACAAACATTTAATGTTTATTGATTGTTAACAATCATTAAACATTAAATGGAGGGGAATCTTTATGATGGAGGACACATAGTACAACGGATATTTATTTTTTTTGTAAAAAAATCTCAAAAAATGTCACTGTCATGTCACCATGATTATTAAAATTGCAATAGGCAAAATATACGTACAGTCCGCGGGATCTAAGCTGAGCTTTGCATTTGTGTGAGTGTGTACAGTGTAGATGTAACGTCTTTTGTTGGTGTAAATCGGCTTTTGTTGCTTTTTGACAACTGATCTACAATAACATCACATACTTAATTTTATATTTTATTTTTGTGTACTAATACACAAAAATGAAAGACAAAGTTGGCATTACAAATGTATTAAACTAAAAAATATTAAAAAACTACGTGACCATACATGTAATGTATGGTCACGTAGTTTTTTAAATATATTTTTATTATTCATCGAGCATTGACACCAACAGTGCTCATCCTTTGACACAAGATAATAAATTAACGTTCTATACTTGAATACTTTAGAATAGATTTGTATATGAAGTTGCATTCGGTTTGCAACCACTTTAGCTAAGCTGTTTCCATTTTATATGGGAACGCAAATAAAAACATATACTCGAGATTTATTTAGATTTATTGAGATCTATTCAAATAAATATATTGAGTAATATTTTATTAGTCTTATATTGCTGTTCATAAATTATTATTAAAAATAGATTTGGAGAGGCTAACTTTTTTTTTTTTTTAAAAACTACATAATTTTTTTATTCAATTAAGAACGCCGCGCTTTGCCTTTTTACCGGAGCAAGGAAATAGAAATATTAATGTATTTCATTTCACCGAGTAGGAATCGAACCCACAACCGACAATATCTACCTATACTTTCACTAATTTCGTATAGCAACACTTTAATTTGAAAATGCTATCTCTATCTATACTCTATAGAGGTCTCATCTTAGGACTGGCACTTAAATATTAATGTTAATTTAATATCTTTATTGATATTGACAGATATATGGTTACTTATATTTCTATATTTCGCAATTAGCATGTATTTCATAGAAATAGAAAACACATCGTAACAAGAAGGTATTTACGTTTTCTAAGACTATTAAGATTAGTTTCAGATCGTTCAATTCGTCACAACATCCGTATATAGTCGTGAAAGGCCAGTCGTGGCACAGAGGCACAAGTGTGTGACTGATTGTGGGTTCGATCTCCACTCGAGGATATGAAATATTTCAATTCGCTTTGGTGTCGAGGTGGAGTGCGGCGTTGAGTTCCGCCACCCAACACGCAATGCCTTCAAAATTCGGTGGGAGATGGGGAAAGGAGTGTCTTAACACTAGTTTTCCTCTGCTTACTTTGCTGTGTGCGGGATACAGCGTGAAACTGTATATAACATGCATTATATGTCATATTTGACTAACATCAACCATAGTTATTTTTACAATATCAATTATTCCAGAGACCAAGCTCTGTGGTTAATTACAATTACAGTTGGTTTTCACTATATTTGACTACTACAAGTCCCGCCGCCGCTCGCCCCGCTCGCCGCCCTCGCTGGTTCTGCTCGCTGTAATTATCAAACAATATATCCGAATTGAGGCCAAAAATTTGGCTATTCTGAGGAGACAGAGAGAGAAAGAGTTGTGGGTTCGATGTCATTTATTTGTTGTGTATTTTCTTTAATTGTTTACTGAACATTTTTATTTCACTATTAGATACCACTCTATCTTAAAATACTGATTGTTATTAAGAAGAAATTTGAATCTACAGTTATCGCGTGTAGTCAGTTACCTCCAAAATTTTCAGAAATGTCCATAACAGTGTCACTGGCTCTATATATTTTGTTACACGACAAGGACAAGTTAAATTTTAATTATATTAATCATTGTTCAGCTTATTTTGATTCATACTTATTAAGAAAATGTCTTTCCTAAGTGTGGAATAACACTTTAAAAATGCTTAAAATTGTATAACAAATGAAATTAATTTTATATATTTTTGCGTTTTGTGTTTGTATATCGTAATGTATGTTATAAAATGTATACATATAAATAATTCATATTAAAAGAAGCCAATCGTAAGACGCAAGAGCACAAGCGCGTGACAGTTAACGCGACATTACACGTTGTGGGTTCGATCCCCACCCAAAGAAATGAAATATTTACTTAAATTTATATTTCCACTTTGCTCTGCGTGTCGCAATTAATTTATTTATTGTACGGAACTCTTAAAAACAGACGATTCTCTGTCTAAACTTTTATGTTTACCTCGTGGAAAATTCAGAGACTCTTAAAGCCTTAAAACTGTCCGACGTGTATTTTTTTTATTTTCGATAATGAGTACAAAAAACAGAACTAATAATTGCTTTCAGAAGCCACCGTAAGTCAATTATGAAAATTAATAAGAAGTGAAAAATATATTATGTTTACGTATATTTATAACGAACGCTGAAGAAAACTATATGAAAATGAGAGTAAATAATCTTTACTCGTCACGAGGGTAAGGAAATTAAAATATTAAATATTTAATTTCCTCAAGTGGGAATCGAACCAACAACCTGTCGCGATTGCACTCACACGCTTGTGCCTTTTCGCCATGGCGATCTCAACTTTCACTGTTATGTACATTATAAATTCGTCATCGAAGCCAAGTGTCATTTCCTCACTCTGGTACATCAAACACGCATTGTATCGAATTTGGGTCGAAAACAGTACATTTAGAATACATACGATTATTAAAGATAATCAAAAGTAATATAATTAGATTAGTTACTTTGTTAATCTAATAACTTTATCAACGTTATAGTGGTATTGCGCCGTCAAGAGTGACGTGTCGGGTGGTACTGCGCGTGATTAAAATTATTCGATTAAATATTGCGTTACGGTAACAAGAAATTCAGAAAGTTTCTACTTTTAACTTAATCAATATATGACTAATTAATAAATTAAAAGCAAAAGTTTAACTTGCTGTATATAATTTACTAGGACGTGCGCTCCTGTTACACTACAAGATTTATTGTCTTTTACTCTTACACAATTAATAGAAGGAAGGTGGTAAATAACTTGGTAACTAGTAGTTGCACTCGCACTTGGTAGTAGTAACGTCTTTGAGATTTAAATATACAACCAGGCCAGTCGTGGCGCTGCGGCTCAAGTGTGTGACTGTAAACGCGACTGGTTGTGGGTTCGATCTCCACTCGAAGAAGTATAATATATTTTAATAGGTTTTGTATCATCGATTTTTGATTATTATAAGTAAGAAGTTATTGATCTTGAAACAGTTATTAGTATTATTTTTAGCGCATTTATCCTTAGCGGACTAGCAAGAGACAACGGAGCGTCAAACGACAACCGTAGATCTCTGAACACCTCCTTCGCCTCGTCATCACTAACATCAACCTCTTCATACATGCTCTCGAAGTGGAGCTCTCGTGGTCGAGGTCAATACTTAGAAATTATTTGTTAAATAAAATAAGAAATAATTGAGGCCGGTCGTGGCGCAGCGGCACGAGGTGTGACTGCAAAACCGACTGGTTGTGGGTTCGATCCCCACTCGAGGAGATGAAATATTTACTTAAATTTATATTTCCATTTTCTTCGCTCTGGTGTCGAGGTTAAGCGCGGCGTTGAGTTCTGCCACTCAACACGCAATGCCTCCAGAATTCGGCAGAAAGTGGGGAACGGAGTGTCTTAGCACTAGGTTCCCTCTGCCTACCCTGCTGTGTGCGGGATACAGCGTGAAGCTAATTTAATTTAATTTTTTTTAATTTAAAATAAGAAGTACAGATATTCCACCATATATCATTCTTCAGATAATTATCATTGGGCCAGTCGTTGATACATCTCGATTATTTTATTATTGTGAGTGAGCGACTAAGTGGCCGGGTCTATTATATTACGACCTCGATAGTTTTCTTTCAATAGGGTCATAATAAGATATTGGTTCAATGATCAATTAAGTAGTAATATATAAGTATATGTGATAAACATTTGTGATGTTGGTGTATTGGTAGAGAGGTCACGTAGAAGTATACCCAATATTTAATACTATCATATATAGTTTCACGTTAAGTATTGACTATTGAATTACCAATTCAATAGTCAATTGAGACTGAAATATATTTTAGGTCATTTTGTGAACTATGAAGTAGGGCATGTTATAGGTATTTAATAAAATTTTACAATATTAAACATTTATATAATAACAAACTTATCGTAGCGCAGCGGGACTTTAAACCGTGATATTGTAGAGTTCAACTCCCTTCAGGATAATATGTGTTATTTTTTGGCAATAAAACACTACTATGCTGATTATTATTATTATATAGTAAGCTGTTAGCGGCTATGAAATTTGGTAATAGAAATATTCTTAAAATTTTCAAGTTTATATCAAAAAGTAAATTTCAAATCTGTATTAAAAGTCGTTAAAAAGCTTAAATTGTAATTGTAATTGTAAAGCTTACTGTAACAGTATAGTGTTGAGAACAGGTGTATCAACGTTCATAAGACGGTTCAAGCTTAACTAGTATAAATACAGTTATTTAGTACTATAGAAATACTATAGTATAGAATTTTATAATTATTAGGCGACTCCCTTCATTGTGGTCAATTAAAACGTCACTTAAATAGGAACCGTACAGCGCCTTGGATGACTTCTAAATTTAGAAAAATTACTCTCAACGTATAGTTACAAAATGAGTTATATTTTAAGTTTGATGAAGTTAAGTTTCTGAGCTTCAAACATCCTGTAAGGCAAGCGAAGTGAAATTTAAAAAATATGTAAAAAAACAGATTCACGCTGTATCCCGTATGTAGCAGGGTATTCAGACGGAGTCTATTGTTAAGTCACTCCGCTCTCCACTTACCGCGGAAATCTGGAGGCAATGCGTGTTGAGTGGAGGAATTCCAAGCCTAGACCAGAGCGGAGAAATTAAAATATTAAATATTTAATTTCCTCGCGTGGGATTCGAACCCACGACCTGTCGCTAGTCCCCCTGCGCCACGACTGGCTATAGCATTAAGTAGTTTTTTCGATCTTATCAAAGTAAAACGCACATTCTTACATGGGGTCGTGAATTACATATTCAAAATGAGACAGCATTTTTATAAGATAGTTAAAACTTTATGACGTTGAAACGTCTGATGCCCGTTGTGTCGTTGTAATGAATTTGAGATTACAGTCTTTGTTGTTTTCACGGATTGAGAATGTGTAGAGTAGGAGAACCTAGAGATACAGTTCTCCTCTCTCAGATTTCAGATTTTGGCTCATTTTATAGACGGAATATAGTAAAATGGATTTAGCTAGATTTGTGCCAAATAAATAAAAATATTATTTTTGTTAATACACTGTTCTATTGTTATAGAGTGTTAAAACACACACAAATACACTTATGTTCCCCACCGCACTGAATTCTGGAGACATTATGTGTTCAGTGGCTTAATTCGACACAGCGCCATACCTCGTTACCAAAGTGAATACATGAGAATATTAAAAAATATGTTATTTCCTCGTATATGAATCGAACCTACAACCGGTAGCGCTTACGGTCGTTCGCTTGTACTCCTGCGCCATGAGTGACCTCAAATTGAGATCGACCTTACATTCTATACAAATACTATCGAAGTGATAATTGAACCCACAACTATCACGTATACCATGTCAAGTACCTCACGATGTCAACATATTCGAATTTATAATTATATACATATATGCCTAAAAAAAAACTCAATGGGTCTAAAAACTTAAATAAGTTATGAACTTTAGGGCACTTTTATAAAGGCATTTAAGTCATTTGTTCGATATAAAATTGGGGTAAGAGTCAAGCACTTACAAATACTTAACCCGATAAGCAAAATTAAGTAATATAAAGCAGTCGTAGCGTAGGGGCATAAGCGTATGATTGAAACGCGATGGTTGTGGGTTCGATTCCACTTAAGGAAATGAATTATTATTTGTTTATTTTTCATTTCTTCGCTCTAGTACCAAACAATACTGCGGCGTCGAGTTTCACCACGCCACTCGCAATGCCTCGAAAATTCAGTGGAAAATGGGGAACAGTGTGTCTTAACATGAGGTTAACTTTGCCTACCCCGCAATGTACAGAGTACAGCGTGAAGCTGTAAAAGTAATATAAGCATTTCAAACAATCGATTAAGCTGAAGTAACGCAAATACCCTAAAGTATTCGCCCGTAAGCGTCTTTGTATGTAAAACAATCTCTTCAATTTCAATCTAGATTACTTATAAAAGGGAATATCTTAACACCAAGTTCTCGGTGACTTCCTTATTATATGTGGGATACTGTGTGAAGGTACTAGCTAGCTGAGTGGGCAGAACGACCCTCGAGCTAAGACATTCCGTTCCCCAGTTTTCGCCAGATGAAGCATTGTTTGTTGAGCGGCGGTACTCAACGCCGCACTTTGCCTTGTTGCCATAGCGAGGAAATCAAAAGAATAAAAAGAACGAGTGGGAATACTTTCGCTGCTTTATGCCAGGGAAAAAAATATTTATAAAAAAGCGTAACGCAACACTGTTACTTATGCAAAAACTTGTAATACGAATCAATCCCCAGACAATACATATTTTAAAAAGAATAGAAAAGTTCATCGTTACCTTTTAAATATATTCTAAGTTAAAATACATGACTACATGTTATATTATAATCTACGCCTTTATAAAGATATTCTAAGAATATATGTATAAAGATTTATCAAAAGAATATTTCATACAAATCAACTCCAAAAAGCGTTCATGTGAGACGATTTCGCGAATTATTTACATGTGCTAGTAAAACTCATAAATCGTATTTTTACAGAACCCATAACATTTAAGGTCCCTCGTCGACCTTACACTCTCCTAATGTGAGCTCGAACAACAACCACCATCGGGCCCAAGTGCCGACAGCATTTTATATTTAGTGGTCGTTATACAAAGTAAGAATTAAGGCTCTTTGCTCTGAGATCTTAAGAAAAACAATTTTAAATTCGATTTTGTGTTGCTTTAGTCTTTTAGTAAAATGCTTTGGGAATTTTAGGAGTTGGGCGTTTTCTTTATAATTTGATAGAGAGGATTTTTTATTTTATTTAAAGAAGAGATAACATTTGTAATTCCACTTTAAACCAAGTTAGTTGAAATTGTTTTATATTTGGACAAAAACATCACTATAGTTAACCTGTTTTTGCATTAAGCATCGCGAGGAAAGTAAAGTGACCCGCAAATCATAAAATATAATGTATTTAAAATAGTTATAAATGTTATCAAGTAGGTTAAAGCCGTCAACAAAAATCAATAAATGCTGTTCATAAATTAATATAAAATTAGATGGAGATAGAGACGCTAACTGCAATTTACAAAACTACACAATTTTTTATTATATTAAGAACGCCGCGCTTTGCCTTTTTACCGGAGCGAGGAAATAAAAATATGCATGTATTTCATTCTACCGAGTAATAATCGAACCCACAACCGACGATTCCTACCTATACTTTCACTAATTTCATATAGCAACATTTAGAATTGAAAATGTTATTTCTACAATACTCTATAGACGCCTCACCTTATAACCTCTCTAATGGCACTTAAATATTAATGTTTATTTAATCTCTTTATTGATATTGATAGATATATGGTTACTTATATTTCTATATTTTGCATTAAGCGTGTATTTCATAGAAATAGAAAACACTTCGTAATAAGGAGGTATTCATGTTTTGTAAGACAAGTAAGATTAGTTTCAGATCGTTCAATTCGTCACAACATCTGTGCATAGTTGTGAGAGGCCAGTCGTGCCGCAGAGGCATAAGTGTGTGATTGTGGGTTCGATCCCCACTCGAGGATATGAAAATATTTATCATATCATCGAGTCATATGTATATATCACTTCGCTTTGGTGTCAAGGCAGAGCGCGGCGTTGAGTTCCGCCACCCAACACGTAATGCCTTCAGATTCTGCCTACCCTACTGTGTGCGTGACACACCGTGAAACTGTATATAACATGTAGTAAAAAGTTCACATACTCGTATGTATAAATATGTAATATTTGATTAACATCAACCATAGCTATTTTTACAATATCAATTATTGCAAAGACCAAGCTCTGTGGTTAATTATAATTACAGTTGGTTTTCACTATATATCACTAACACAAGTCCCGCCGCCGCTCGCCTCGCTTGCCCGCTCGCTGGTTCTGCTCGCTGTAATTATCAAACATTAAACCCTATCTGAGGCCAATAATTCAGTAATTCTGCGATACACAGGACATATAGTAGGTTCGATTTCCACTTGAGGAAATGATAAATATTATTTCATCCCATGGAACAGATGTATTAATATGAGGTTCCTAGGTTCCCTCTTTCTTCCCTGCTATGTGTGGGATACAGCGTGAAGCTAAAACATATATATATAAAAATGAAGATTTGACATAAAATTTAAATTAATCTTAACTATTAACGATAAAACTTTAATGAAACTTAAACTTTAACTTTAATCTCGATAGATTACATCAAACTAAAGGTTAATCCAAATAAGATGGTTCCAAAACAAAGGGTTTGTATTCATCTGTAAGTCCTTGATAAAGATGTAGGTTAAACATCTATCGCCATCTTATCTAATCTACGCGCATCTGGAACATTATTTAGACTGATACCAACAATACTTGCCACGTCTTTACGTATTTTATTTAACCTTTTATTTGTTTTTATATTTAGATACTTGTTACTTGAACGTAGTGTTAAGACACACAGCTCCCCACTTTCCCACGAGTTTTTGGCGGAACTCAACACCGCATAGAAATGAAAATATTATAACCCCACAATTCAAAAAAATAGACGATTATCTGTCTAAACTTTTATGTTTACCTCGTCGAAAATTGAGAGACTATTAATGCCTTAAAAATGCCCGACGCTTGCTTTTTGATTTTCGATGTTATTGTATATTATATGTAAGTGCAAATATTATGAGTAGAAAAAACAGAACTAATAATTGCTTTCAGAAACCACCGCAAGTCAATTATGAAAATTGATA
>JAJHJA010001188.1:0-40921 GCA_021202915.1 Heliconius himera | reverse complement strand
GGGCGCGTGGACGCCACGCAGGAGATGCTGACGCTGGGCGCCTGCAACGCGCTGGGCGCGCTGGTGCGCGCCATGCCCACGTGCGGCGCCTTCACGCGCTCGGCCGTGTCGCACGCGTCCGGCGTGCGCTCGCCCGCCGCCGGCCTCTACGCCGGCCTGCTGGTGCTGCTGGCGCTCAACTACCTCACGCAGTCCTTCTACTTCATCCCCAAGGCCTGCCTCTCCGCCGTGCTCATCTGCGCCGTCGTTTTCATGGTGGGTTCATTTTTTTTGCCTTACTCTGGCAACGAGGCAAATCGAGTTTAAGAGTTTTCTTTATCTTAACACTAAGTTTCCTCTACCTGTTGGCTGCAACATGCAGGGTTTTCTTAGCAAAACTGACAACCGAGTTGAGTTAGTTTTATATTTATTCAATGATTTGAAAATGATTGCAACAGTTTATATAAATAAAGTATGTTTCTTAGTTTCACTCTGTATCTCACATATAACAAGGTAGGCAGACTGGCAACGCAGTGTTAATACACTTTCGTCCTTTTCCCCCAAAATTTTGAGTGGCGGATCTCCACGCCACCTTTTGCTTCGATAAAAGTGCAGTAAGAAAAACAAAAGAGGGGAAATTTCTGATTAAGTGGCCAGTACGACAAAACGCCAATTTCATACGTAAGCCATTGTCTAATCTAACGTGTTTAATGTATTCTTTGCTGCAGATCGACTTCCACAGCGTGGCGCGCGCGTGGCGCTCTAGCCGGCGCGAGGCGGCGGTGGCGGCGGGCACGTGCGCCGCGGGCGTGCTGGTGGGCGTGGAGGCGGCCGTGCTGGGCGGCGCGCTGGCCTCGCTGGCGGGCCTGCTGCGCGACCTGCTGCGCGCGCCCGCGCTGTGCGCGCTCGCGCCGCCCCCCTCCCATGCGCAGTGGAGCGAGGCGGCGCGCGCTGTCGTAGTGCGCCTGCGCCGCGCGCTCGTGTACGTCAACGCGGAGCGCAGCGCCGCCGCCATCCACCGCGCCGCCTCCGAGGCCTCCCCGTCGCGCCCGCTGCTCGTCAACTGCGAGGAGCTGACGCTGCTCGACTACACCGGCGCGCAGGTGCTGGCGCGCGTGCTGCAGGAGCTGCAGGACAGTGGGCGGACAGTCGTGTTCTACAAGGCCAACGAGGCCATGGAGCGGCGTCTGCGCGCGGTGGAGGGCCTCACCCCGCAGGCACTCCACGCTCGCACTGTCGCTGAAGCGCTGCGTACGAGCGCGCCGTGCTCGCCCGCGCAACCCAACGCCGCGCCCGCCGCCGGCGAGCACGTGGCGCTTCTGACTGTAGACAGCACACGGGAAAATGTATAGTCTTAATCGAAGTACAGTACACACGACGAGTCTTGGATGACGTGAAGCTAGCTGTATGTGAGACTTGCGGCGTGATTTTAGAGTTTCTTAATTTTGGGTATTTTACTTCTGAAATAAAGTTTAGAAAACCTAATTTCTTTCCGGCCACGGCCCGTCGTAAATACTGTATCTAGAAAGTAATTTTATCCTACCTAAACGGTCTATATGGGTTATGTAGACTTTCTTAATAAAATATAATAATAAGTGAACCGTCACTATCAAAAAAACTAAGATCAGTTAATTCATAATAATAATTTTAGACAGAATTGTGCCAACTTTTTTTTGTATCTTGTTATTTTTTTAATGTTATATATAATGAAAAATTATAATTTTATAATCACTTTTTTTCACAGCTTATATATTGCCCATCTTACTAGTCTAATATAATCTGTTTTAACTTCAATATAGTTTTTACTATAATCTTAATAAATAAAGATATTATTGGCCACGCCAGGATGCCAAAGTACCGGTAGCACGAGCAACGAACAAACGAACCAAAGATACTAGTGGAAGTGGAATTAAATAATTCATGTAAATAATATATAGCTGCTATTTGTATACAAATAAAGTACTTATAATAGCTAATTGTAATATAATAGTAAATTCTGCAAATACCTATGTAAACTTTAGATAAGAATATGTATAAGGAAATAAAGTAATATATTGTTATTATGACTACAATAAAGTCTTATTAGTAAAGTGCCATTATTTAATTATAGTTACCATTGTATTGTTAATATCGATTTCGTTCATATTTTTTCGTATAATTATTTTTTCTCATTAACACGTAACAAACTTAGGCAAAAAAAATCAGCTTCACGCTGTATCCCGTACACAGCAGCGTAGGCTGAGGGAACCTAGTGTTAAGAGACTCCTTTCCCCACTTTCCGGCGAATTCTGGAGGTATTGCGTGTTGAGTGGCAGAACTCAACGCCGCGCTTAACCTCGACACCAGAGCGAAAAAATGGAAATATAAATTTAAGTAAATATTTCAATCTCTTCGAGTGGGGATCGAACCCACAACCAGTCGGTCACACTTCGTGCCGCTGCGCCACGACTGGCCTCTTTCCTTGTTTTATAAACATTTTAATATATTCGCCATCTTTTAAAGGATATTATTTTAAGCATAAGATTTTATTTTATTAAATAATATTTTACTAATAATGAGTACAGTTGCAAAACATTTTTTCTGAATTTCTTATAAATAACTGAACCGATTTGAACATCTCATATTGAAATGTTGTCGCCAAATACTAACTGTTACTGACATTCGACGAATATCCTAATACAAGTTGCGTCTGAATGATTTTTACACTATTTCTTAACTAATACAGTGCACAAGGGCTAGTCCCTCGTCAGTGGCCTGCGACCTCCCCTATAGCCACCCCGATCCTCACTCAGTCCAGTACTAGTCTAATACTACTACTGATAACAACTGTTCTCTTACGAGGTACGTGGCCGCAGCCCCTGTTTGCATTACACACAAACCTAATAGAAATAATATGCTGAATATAACGTCTAATATAACTAATAAGTCACACAATATAATAACTAATCAGCTAGCATTTATCGATAAATCTAATTTCACTTACTTGCCACTAATAACTAGTTTTGCCTCACTACTTCATGGTCCGTGACCGCGTCCCTCCCGTCCTCTCCTTGGAACGTCTCCTCTATGATCCCTCGATATCTATTCGATAACCCCTAGTTTGTGTCAGCCTTTTCCTAGTTTGGTAATATTAGAAAGTGTCTACTACCCTCCTCATGTAACATAATACAACATTCGACATTTGGAATATTCACAACTACCTTATAGTATTCGCGACGATTCGCGACAAATGTAGCACTTATCTATATAACATGTCTTTCTCTTATTAAACTAAGATTATAAATATCTTAACGATATCACTATACTATTTTAACTGTAAACCACTAATACATTACTCCTAATAAACTACGAAAAGCATAATACAAACTGATAAAAATTAATAATTTTATATTTAAAGCCAAAAGGTATTAAAAGTCATTATTTGTTTAAAATTATCTAATTTTAAAAGAAGCCAGTCGTGGCGCATGGGCACAGGCGTCCAAATGCATTCGCAAAGAGTTGTAAGTTCGATTCCCACTCGAGGAAATAAAATATTTTCATTTTATCAGAAAGCAAAGCAATACCTTGAAAATTCGGCGAAAAGTGGAGAACCGAAGTGTTTTAAGGGGCCGTTCAAGTATTACGTAAGCACTGTAGGGGGGCGGGGGGTCTTGGATTTGCTTATTTTTGATGACATGGGGGGTGGGGGGTCTAGCTAGTAATTACGTAAGCAGAAGTTATTTATTTTTTCATATATATTATGGCTATATTTGGTAGACGTATGTATGGTAGACGATACAACTATTAGTTTTATAATATAATATATAAGTTTATTATATCTATTTAGCGGGAATAGCACATTGTCAAGAGTCTAAATTTCAAATTTTATAAAAATCTGTGGCGATTTAAGGAATTTTCCATACAAACTTTCAACCTCTTATTTGCACCTTTAGGGGGTGAATTAAAATAAACCACGAAACACGTGTTGAATGAAATATTTTTAAGAGTCTGAACTTAATTTTTTTTATAAAATTCGGTGCTGATTTCAATTGTTTTCCATATCTCATTCTATAAACTTTCAACCCCTATTTCATCCCTTTAGGGTTAAAATATTTCAAATTCCCTTCTTAGTGGATTTCCAAAATTCGAAAATATAAATCTGTCCAAATTTCACGTTTCTACTATCAGCTACAGTGGGAACATGTCCTATTATATATGTAAATACAAATAAAATATCAATAAAAATACCTTAAAAAAAATTATATACCAATGCTTACGTAAGCATCGGGGGAGGGGGTAAGAGGATTGCTTATTTTTGATGACATAGGGGAGGGGGGGGTCAATAATTGCAAAAAAACTGCTTACGTAATACTTGAACGGCCCCTAACACTAGGTTCCCAGGTACCCTCTGCCTACCCTGCAACGTGCGGGACAGCGTGCACGTTACAGCGTGAAACAAAAAAAATAATAATTTGAAATTTAAAATCATCTTTAGTACAATTAAAAGTGAATATTGGCAGTGATGGTTAAAATAAAAATATTAATTAGCTTTTTGCTAACCTTTTCTGAGCCAAAACAGCCAGCGACATCTTGTGTATTAAAATTAAACAAGGAAAATTTATAGGCGTATTACTTTTACTTCAAAAGATGGCGGTAACTGCAGCAAATGGCAGCAATATTACAGAATAAACGTCAAACTGAAGCGCCAGTGCTGCCAGTATGAAAGCTTTACACAGTTTTTAAACAACAACATTAATAGAAAACAATTTGATTAAAAATAGCACCGCTATCTACTTGTGCAATCTATATTGTATCAACGGTCAGCGTTTATATGTCCACATTAATTTTAAAATTATCGATAGTTTGGTTGTTATAATATAATTTCATTTAATATCATATTCAACTTCTTTAATTTAAACTTTAATATTTCGTTAAATATAAATGTACCGTAACTGTAATAATAAGCCATTTTGAGAATGGCAAGCAAAGAAAAAATTACACGAACGGTGAGTTACGTTCGCTCGGTCGCCTTCGGCCGTGTTCGGTCGCAGTCGGCTTGTTCTCAAAATCTTAATTATCTGCGGCGAGCGGCGACTCCCGTCCCGATCGCATCTCGCATTCATTCACCGCCACAGAGTACATTCTATATACTATAATAGAGACCAAACTTCGGCATCAAAAGTGGTAACATGGATCAACGCCATCTATACGTCTAAGTATCAACTATATAAAAAAGTTATATACATATATGTATGTATATAACTGTGTATGCTACTATATATACCGTCGTGTATATATATATATATACTTTTACGTACATATTTTGTTGCACATATATAGATGTAGAAACAGTATACGAAAATAAAATACATCTCCAATTTATTGATTTTATTGAATCACACATTTATACAATAGATTTTAGGGTAATATAATATTATTCGTAGGCAAAATGATATTTGACCGTCGCCTACATCACAGTATGTAAATTTTTTTTTTACATTTTATTCAATAAAATTATTTTAAATACTTACGATTCAATATATATATATATATATATATATATATATATATATATATATATATATATATATAGCATGATTAATAGATAGCTAGACAAACTGATACAGGTAATAGAGTAGGTAATTTCCAATTATTTTAACCCCATTTAGTATGCACTGAAATTTTACCGTTTCCGAGACATTGGCCATTTTATAAAAATTAAATACCATATGTGCATAAACAATTGTTTTTTATTAAAGTATACACTTTAGTAAAAAGCAATTGATTATATAGTATATTATTGAACTTATAATTTCGTTATCATCAAATAACATATAAAAGTATATATGTCTCAATTCAGACTAGGTGTCTTTTAAAGCATTTATTGAATTTCTTTGCATTCGTTTGGAATTTATCACTATCATCATCAATTTGCTTTCTCCCAGCCAATATCCTATTAATATTTTCACAATAATTATGCATCAAACAACGAATCACAATATTAATTATATAATCAACTAATTTATTTTTATGTAAAACACATTGAATACAATTAAAATCAATTAATGTAAATATTGTAGTTTTGATTATTTCTTTTAATTTTCTTTTTTCTAAATTTTGTTTAACTATTTGATAAAATACATCTTGGATATTGGAAATTAACTTAATAAATTCTTTACTGGGAGTGCAAAGCCACCGTCGACCTGCATATTCTCTATATTGTATATATTCGATTTCATCTTTGGAAGATAAATCACTGATACATCGACTGCATGATTTAAAAATGTTAGTTTTTGTTTTTTTTTTTAAATATCCACACATATACTGCAGAGGTGCTATAATACGAGGATCCTTTTCTTTCACCTCCAAAGGTGTGAATTCATAATTAAATATAGATTGAAAATCAAATGTGCAGGTTGACGACATAGTTTCTCTATTGTCATTGATGATGAGAGCATGTAATGATTGGCAATGGTCATTTTCACAGTTTTTACCTAGGATGTGGACACTGTTTAAATTATTTATTAAAAGTGTTGCAAATGTTGACTCAAATTGATCACAAGTAGGGTTGTTGTTGCGACACCCATGACTTCTTACTGCACCAAAAAAATTTTCAAGGGGATCTTGATTTAGGTGTTGCAACCACACTGAGTTTATATTGTACTCAACCCTTAATTTTTTTAATAATGTTTGAATTCCATTCAGTGTCCACACCCAATTTGACACAGTGGGAACAGATTCTACTTTTCCACTGCTTGACAAAAAATTCATCGAATTAAATATAATTTTTGCCTCTGTCCATATTTTATCATGCACAGACTTGGGTGTCGCTGGACCAAGCAATGGTTTCGCATTAATATTTTTTGTTTAGCTGCCATTTAGGGAATCGAAAATATTGTCCAAAAATAATATAAGGTCAGCCGTTTGTCTACATTCTGCAGGTAGAATTCCTTTATCTGAAAATGATATTAATAAAATTTTAATAATTTAAACTTCACAAGATTAAGAATGGGATAAATTATGGTACTCCTTATTGAATTTTTACTTCTGTCTACTATGTGTTGGCTCACAAATGATATGTTCTTAATATATATTTTTTTATTTTAATTCAGCATAGTATTATGTGACTTGATTATAAAAAATTCTTCACCTTTTTAAACAGATAATCTTTAAGAATTTTACTATTGTTCTATCAATTCGCTTCATTATTGAAATAATCTTAGAATTGGGGCCAGCTGTGGAGCAGGGGCACAAAGTGTGACTGTAAATACAACTGGTTTACATTTATATTTTCATTTCTTTGTTCTGGTTTTGAGGTAAATCGCAGTGTTGAGTTCTGCCACTCAACATACAATCAAAGCATTCAGAATTCAGTGGGAAATGGGGAATGAAATGTCTTAACACTGGGTTCCCTTTACCTCACATGCTGTGTAAGAGGATACAGGTGAAGCTGTTTTAGTTTTTTAATAACTATAGTTTAATGAAATTAAAAAACAATTAAATATTAACTGTTGTTTAAAATTGAGACTCTATAAAAAATATTAAAGTACTAGTAATTGTTACCTGCAAGCAGTGGCGTAGCTAGGGTATTTGTTGCCTGGTGCGGCTTAGGACTTGTTGCCCTTTAAAATGGTCAAAATAATTTCAGATTTCAAACCCCAGTAGAGTAGATATATAATTTTTTATTGCTTCAAAACTATAATAACTATATATAAGTTATAATGGGGGTACAATGGTGTGTCAAGTGGCGACGAATGCGGCGTTAGAGACCGCCACCCAACACGCCACGAGGTGGAGGACGGAGCTACAAATAGCTACGTGGAATGTAAGAGGAGGGATGGAAGAAAAGATGAATGAATTATTAGATGCGATGGATGATAGAGATTTGGATGTCGTTTGTGTGACAGAGACCAAGCGAAAGGGCAATGACACGACCGATTTGCCGGGCAGTTGTCCTCTCGATTGGTTAGTGCAGCAGTTGAATACAAGGCGATCAACCCGAAACTGCTTTGGGTTCGCTTCAAGCTGGGGTTAACAAGAGTATTCTTGTTAGTTGCGTATGCGCCAGTATCCACAGCTCTATTAAGCGAACTCGAGGAGTTTTGGGAGAGTGTCAAGGATGTTCTAGGTAGCGTTAGAGGGAATGAAAAATTAATAATATGTGGCGATTTGAATCGGAACTGCGCGAAGCGGTTACGAGGGAGGGGGTGGGAGTGGTCAGTATGGTGACAAGAAAATAAATGAGACTGGAAAGCTTATATTGGAAATTTGCAAGAAAAGGATTTTTTTTGTGGCAAACACGACGTTTGAACACAAATAAATTCACATGTATACATGGGAGCGAGCGGAAGGGAAAAGTATGATTGATTTATTCCTAGTGGATCAGCGTATTCGAAGCCAAATTATAGACACGCGAGTGTTTAGTGGTTCTGAGCTGGGAACAGACCATTATCTAGTCGTTGCTAGAATAAGGGGTCTGTTTGCAGGTTGGCGCAACTACACAAGGTGTCCAAACTTGGAGTCGAATTATCGCATAAGAAACTAGAAGCTTCAAGATCCACCGATTAGAGAGGAATATCAAGAAAGAGTTTCCAAGAAGCTAGACAGCAGCGAATCTGGAAATGAAAGTATTGGAGTATGCTGGTAGAACCTTAGCGATTGCATGAAAGAAGCAGCAATAGAGGTATGTGGTAAAGGGAAAGAAGGAAGCCTTAACAAAAACCGCGACGAATGGTGGGATGATGAAGTGGAAACTGCTATAAAAAGAAAAAAGAAAGCATGGCAGGATTATAAAGCCTCAGCTAAGGATAAAAGTATGAGAGAAATTAAAAAGAAACAGTATAAGCTACAAAATCACCAAACGAAAGTACTCATAAAGATGAAGCGTGAAAAGGCAGAGAATAAAAGAGACGAAAGGTTAACGAACAACTTCAGAGAAAACACGTAGCTTTTCTGACGAGAAGTTAGTGTTTCTCGAGGTTGCTTGCGAGGTTGCTTTCGAAGGACGATGAAATTTTCACGAAAGAACCACACATTTTGCAGCGATGGGCGGAATTTTACAAGGAGATGTATGAATGTGATGGAGTCCTCAGTCTCAAGTAACAGCGAAATGTTAAATGTTGATGTAGCTGATGGCGAAATCAGTATAAAAGAAGTTGAGAATGCAATACGAAGTCTGAAATGTGGTAAGGCAGCGAGAGCAGATGGAGTTTTTGCCGAGATGATCGAATATGGTGAGCCACGCATTTTGGACTTGTTCTGGTTTTTGTACAATTTATGCTGGAAATCAGGGAAGATCCCAGATGATTGGCGAGGTGCGTTTATCGTGCCTTTGTATAAAGGCACGATGAAAGACTGCGCAAACCATAGGGCTATTGGTTTGATTAGCTTGGGTAGGAAAGTTTAAAAAAAAATAAAATTAAATTAGCTTCACGCTGTATCCCGCACACAGCAGGGTAGGCAGAGGGAACCTAGTGTTAAGACACTCCGTTCCCCACTTTCTGCCGAATTCTGGAGGCATTGCGTGTTGAGTGGCAGAACTCAACGCCGCGCTTGAACTCGACACCAGAGCGAAGAAATGGAACTATAAATTTAAGTAAATATTTCATCTCCTCGATTGGGTATCGAACCCACAACCAGTCGGTTTTGCAATCACACCTCGTGCCGCTGCGCCACGACCGGCCTCAAGTAGTAAAGTTTATGCTAAAATATTAGCGAGAAGAGTGCAAGAGAGATCTGAAAGGCCGTTGTAGGAGGCCCAAGGAGGCTTTAGACCTGGAAGAGGGTGTATCGATCAGATCTTTTCCCTCCGCATGATCACGGAAAAATTTATAGCCGTTAACCAAAAAGTTTTCTGTGCTTTTGTAGACTTGGAAAAGGCGTTTGACAGAGTTGTAAGAGCGAAATTATGGAAGATACTACCCTGGTACAATGTGAGCGAGACCCTTGCTGCAGACCGTAAAGTCTCTTTACAGAGATCACTCAGCCTGCGTGCGAGTAGGAGCTGGCGTGTCGCCCTGGTTTGACATCCGATCGGGTGTTAAACAAGGTTGTGCCATGTCAGCTTGGTTCCGGAGGGCAGCACACGATCGCCGCCTTCCGCCCTAATGAGCCAGAGGGCGGTCAGCTTGGGGAAGCTGGCCGCCTACTAACCTGGCTCCAGTAGTCGCGCGCAGGTTCCTCCCGCGCGCTACTCCGAGCAGGCCGTCGAGTCCCCGCGGCTCGCGGCCAGTGGCATCTCTCCCTTAGTGCTCCGTTCCTGTGCTCCTGAGCTGACACCGGTGCTAACGCGTTTGTTTCGGCACTCTTACTCAGTCGGCGTTGTCCCAGACTCATGGAAGAGCGCTCTTATCCACCCGATCTCAAAGAAAGGCGAGGGTTCCGATCCATCTAACTACAGGCCTATTGCTATCACCTCCCTGCTCTCAAAAGTCATGGAGAGCATTATCAATAGCCAGCTTTTGGTTTATCTAGAGGATCACTGATTGATTAGTGACCGACAATATGGCTTTCGCCATGGTCGCTCAACCGGTGATCTTCTAGTTTACCTTGCCCATCGCTGGGCTGCGGCTATTGAAAGCAAGGGAGAGGGCCTGGCAGTTAGTTTGGACATGGCGAAGGCCTTTGATCGAGTGTGGCATGAGGCGCTCCTGGCTAAACTTCCCGAGAATTTATGCAAGTGGATCGCCAGCTTTCTCACTGGGCGCAGCATCAAGGTCGCTATCGACGGTTTTTACTCTAATCATATACCCGTGAACGCTGGCGTTCCCCAAGGCTGCGTGCTGTCCCCTACGCTGTTTCTTCTGCATATCAATGACATGTTAGAGGATTCTAGCATTCATTGCTATGCAGATGATAGCACGGTGAACGCTGTTTACTCCGGCCGAGCAAGTCTTTCTCGGGAAAACGCCGAACAGTGCCGAAATAAACTTGTGTCTTCCGTTGAGGCATCCCTCAACAATGTCTCCTCATGGGGTGAAAGGAACCTAGTTCAGTTTAACCCCCTAAAGACACAAGTTTGCGCGTTAACCACAAAAAAAATCCCATTTATCGTCTCACCAGTCTTTCAGAACATTCCCCTTACAGCCGCGCCCAGTATCAGTATATTGGTCCTCAATGTTTCGAGTGACTGCCAGTATCGCAATCATTTGGAAAGCAAGGCCACGTTGGCCTCGAAGAGACTGGTGGTCATCAACAGAGCGAGACGGTACTTCACGCCAAAACACCGTTTGGCCGGCAGGCAGGCAGGTTCGGCCTCATATGGAGTACTGTTCTCATCTCTGGGCTGGTTCACCTCAGTATCAGCTTGAACCATTCGATCGCATACAACGTAGAGCCATTTGAATCATTGGGGACCCAATAATCTGTGAAAGGCTTGATACTTTGGCTTTGCGTAGAGACGTTTCCTCGCTGTGCGTTCTCTATTGCATTTATCATGGGGACTGTTCTGGAGAACTGTTTGACCTATTACCTGCCGCCGAATTTTCTAACCGCACAGTACGATATAAGCTGAAATATCATCCACACCACCTGGATACGTGGCAATCCACTACTGTGCGGTTTCGTAGGAACTTCCTTCCACGCACCACGGAACTGTAGAATGGCCTACCCGCGGTAGTGTTTCCAGGTCGATATGACATGAGTACCTTCAAAAAGCGCGTCTATCTCCACCTTAAAGGCCGGCAACGCACCTGTAGCTCCTCTGGTGTTGCACGGGGCCGTGGGCGGCGGTAATCACTTACCATCAGGTGACCCGAACGCTCGTTTGCCTGTCCTTTTCCATAAAAAAAGAAGCTGTCTCCATGGAGTGAAACAAAGTAATATGGGAGTGAAAGTTGGCCTGAAGTGAAAGGTGACCTGAATGTGAATTGCCTGCTGTACGCAGATGATGCAGTGCTTATTGCATCATCAGAATGCGAGTTGCGGGCATTGGTCACCACTCTGAAAGAAGGGTGTGAAAATAATGGTCTAAGCCTCCATGCGAATAAGACAAAGGTTCTGAAATTCATCTCAAGGTCATTTTTGAAAGAAATGAAGAACGGACGCAAAATCAGTGTAAATGGTAAAATATTAGAATAGGTGAATGAAGTGGTATATTTGGGAAGATTGTTCAGTAGAGATGGAAAATACGGGATGGATGTGGAAAGGCGTATTGCTGCCGGTAAAAGGGTTAATGGAGCCTTAGCTGCATTGATGTGACGGCGAAACGTTAGCACACCTGCGCGTTTGGCCATACACAATGCAGTGTTGGTACCGACGCTGTTAAACGACAGCAAAACGTGGGTATTACAGAAGAAGAATGAAAGAAAGATGAATGCCGTGGAGAATCTCTTCGTAGGATATGCGGAGTCAGCTTAGCCGATTGAATCCGTAATGAAGCGATACACAGAATGGCAGGTATTAGCGAGGATGTCACGGTGAGAATGAAGAAGAACACGCTCAGCTGGTTTGGGCACGTCGAACGAATGAGTGATGAAATAATGGCAAAAAAGATTTATGATGGACAAGTGAGTGGTAAGAGAGATAGAGGGAGACCTCGGTTGACCTTCGAAAACAGTATCAAAGATACTGGAGGAAAGTCATATAAAAAGCATGAGGACTCCCCGGAGGGCATGTATGAAGAGGTTGATAACAGTGGACAAGGCGAAAGAGGTATGTTGAGACTACGGTCTCGCTACGGTCTTTGGCGTTCCGTTCTTTCTGACTACCTCGCTAGGGATAAAGCGTGAAGCTAAGTTAAGTTATAAGTTATAACATTAGATTTTGGTAAAAAATATTGCAAAAATTTAAAACGGAGATTACGCGCTTTTTGACTAGCAAAGTCATTAATCACATTTTCAAAATCAATAGTATCGACTAGTTCATGTTCAATTGACATGATAGCGAGATTGTATTTTTCATTTTCATTCTCTTATTTTTCTTGTACATTCCTTGATTCTTGATTGAAAAAAAAATAGAAGAATTGATCGTAGACTTTGTTGCCCCTTTCCATTTGTTGCCCGGTGCGACCGCACCGCTCGCACCCCCCCAGCTACGCCACTGCCTGCAAGATATCCCAGGTTTGAAGCTACTGTACGGCTAAAAATTTGGGTAGCAAACTTAACCTTCATTTTGTTAATTTTAGCAGGGTTCACGTGGTTTTCTGTTAATTTTGGAATCAGTCTGATACCATTGTACCCTGGGTTTTCTTTATAAAGACATTCTAAATGAGACCATTTTGCAATTTTTATCGTATCATTTGTTATATATTGTAGGTTTTTTGTTATTAAATTATATAATGAAATCCAATTTACATATTATAAAAATAGAAAATGACCAAACCTGGAATATTGAGATTTGGTACAGCAATATTGCTGAGTCTGTTATTTCTGCAAAGATGTTTTAATTCAAAGCGTGCACAACACACCCGACGAAACTTATATATATGTTCATTTTGTAATGACAATATATCACCACCAATTTTATACAACCAATTGTTGAATCGAATTCTTTCTTTTTCTGGATTTGGAAAACTATGAAGTACAGGTTGCATCTCTAAAACAAATAAGGCTAGTATTTTAGGACTAATATTTATATTAGTTTTAAATGAAATTATAGTTAAGGTTGGGTAAATGGTGTTATAGATATTTTTTGAGAAAAACATATAAAAATGTCGACGGACACTGAGGGAGAATTACATATATTTACATATACACAATAAAATTTAGTCTATATATAATCTAATCCTTATATAAATTAAAAATATTACAAATGTGATGTGATCATATACATAGATATTTAAAAACAAAAAAAAACTTATTGATATTCTTACTATGCGTAAAATTTATTTTAAAAATAATTTTATAGGCTTTCTGTATTTATATTTTTAACTATAGGTATAATTATACACCATACACATATTTACTATTAAAATCAAAAATACCTCCACTCTCCTTGGACCCAGGAACACAGCAATGTTTGTCTGAAGACAATATGTGCCCTAAAAAATCTTTCCAAGACACACAATATCATACAGTACAAGTAACGAGTACAAACTCAACAACAAACAAAGTTGTAACAGTAATAGTAAAATTAATTTACCGGAGGAACTTGAGCTCAACTCAACGGAAAATGGCATAAACTATTACAAAAATATCATATATGAATACCGAAGCCGACGAGCAACACCAGCATCAGCAGATATTTTGAAATTGAAATTTTAAAATTTTTAGATAAATAATTAAATAGACTATAGAGTACCATAGAGTAGAGAGTTATTCAGAGTAAGCCACCACAGATAGTGAAGAACGGATTGCGAAAAAAATATATATATATTCTTATGAGCAATACAATAAATAATTTGTGGTAAATATAATTTTATATTAATAATTATAAATATACAAACTTAATAAATTAAATTATTATTATTGTTCGTATTCAATTTGCAGTGACATCTGTTGACGTTAATTGAAAAATTCAATCCTAAAGCGACCTCTGGAATCGTGAGTCTCAACTAATGCAAATATAATGCTACAAGATAAAAAATTGTCTATAATGGTCTAAAGCCTCGATACTCTACATACTTCTTAATTTTATAATATTATACGTCAAAAGTTTCCAGCTCCGTTGTACTAAGATTGTAGAGCCTGTTCACCGCCGTACATCGACTGAGGCGCTCGCGCGGCGCCCGCGTCCCCCCGTACAATATATATATCTAGCAAAACATGGAATTCTGACTGAAAATATTTATCAAATATTATTAAGTGCAGTGTCAACTAGCCGTTGTGACCTAAAAAGAATTAATACGCTCTTTCTGTGGGTGGTTACAACTCTAATAGTTTTTATTTATGTTTGGTGAGTGGGTATCTTTGTGTGTTTGTTTTGCAAACAGATAGCTTACCCTGCGAACTAGTCGTTAAAATTGTGTTAGCTAAGAGATGTGCAGTGCAGTGTGATGTGGATGTGGATGTCAGTCTGAACGGCATCATGATGTGGACGGTGCTAGCGTTGCTGACGCTGGGCGGCGGCCTCGCGGCCGGCCAGGACTGGCTGCCCGACCTGACGGACAACCTGCGGGACCCCAGCGTGCTGTACATGCCCGAGGTGAACTACTCAGAGCCCGTCATAAACGCCACCTACGTCTCCAAGTTCGAGTTTGACATGAGAGCCATGGGGCACCTTTACAACTCCACCCACATGATCATCGACTTCATCGCCAATAAACAAGCGTATCCAGAAGGTAAGTCACAAGCCACTATCATAGTAATACAATATGTTTATATATTTATCTACTTACAATCAGTTTATTTTAAGTTTATTTACTAAACCGGTTATTTACTACTCATAAGCAGTGGGGAACGGAGTGTCTTAACACTAGGTTCCCTCTGCCTACGGTGCGGGATACAGCGTGAAGCTGATTTATTTATTTATTTATTTATAAGCAATGAAAATTAATATAAATTATTTATATATAAAATCTTAAGCTACTAGCTAGAGAGTTAGTTGTTACTTACAAGGTGATCTAGTCTCCAAACATTACAAATTATGAAGGTTTAATAACTCTAAAATGACAGAACTATATAAACTAAAATAAAAAAGAAATGATATATGAGCACAATATGATATGAGGCCGGTCGTGGCGCAGCGGCACGAGGTGTGACTGCAAAACCGACTGGTTCTGGGTTCGATTCCCACTCGAGGAGATGAAATATTTACTTAAATTTATATTTCCATTTCTTCGCTCTGGTGTCGAGGTTAAGCGCGGCGTTGAGTTCTGCCACTCAACACGCAATGCCTCCAGAATTCGGCAGAAAGTGGGGAACGGAGTGTCTTAACACTAGGTTCCCTCTGCCTACCCTGCTGTGTGCGGGATACAGCGTGAAGCTAATTTAATTTATTTATTTATTTTTTATGATATCAGGATGTAGAGAGTGGTGTCGGGCATTCAAAATTAACATACAATGCTTTTTCACAAGTCATAACAATAGGCTGCAGTTTGTTCAATAGTTGCGGCTAAACAGTATTCATCTCACACCTCAAACTATATTTCTATACAAATATGTTTTATTAGTCAATATAAAAGGTTATTATTATTATTAAATATTTTTTGGATCTATATTAAAAGTCTTAGATTAATAAGATATCTTATAAGTATATTTTTCTATATACAATCATAAATAAATCAAATTAATAATAATCAATTTGGAGTGATCAGATGATGTATAAAGTACAGATAGAATAAACTATTTTATTATATTCTCAATTAAAATGATTCCTTTGTCTTGAGTTAGAAACATTGACCAAAAAATTGTTTTGATTCATTATAAGATTGATTTTGAAAAATCTATATTTGAATTCTAGTAAATTTACAATTACTTATACTATTAATACATTAGGTACTCCTTTTTTTTGCTTTATGCTACATTGTTTTATTTAAGCTAAATTTTACACAGGTGTTGATACTTAACTTTATTTAATATGAAAATGTTGATAAGATACTTAAGATATCATGATTTTGTATTATACATTCATACATTTCCAAGTACTTTATATATATATTATATACATTAACAAGACTTTTATCAGCTGACTAATATACAATTAATGAAATAAGAAACATTGTAGACACTAGAGCTAAATGAATTTCTTTAAAAAATACTTTCTATTTTTTACTAAGTAATGAGGCAATAAGACACTTCCTCATTCTCCAAAAATTTTCAAGATTTTGCTTGTTGAGTGGCAGAACCCAACACCTTACTTTGTGTATCAGAGAAAAAGTTTTAAAAGATTTTTAATAATTCTCTCATGCCGCGAATAAAATATTTAATATATTAATTTTCTCATCATGGTAACAAAGCAAATAGCAGTGTTCGGGTAACACCTCTCAACACATAATGCCTAGATATTTCTGTGGAAAGTGAAGAATGGAAATGTTTTTAAGGGAACAGAGTGTCTTAACACTAGTTTCCCAAGATCCCTCTGTCTATCCTGCTATGTGCAAGGTGCAGCGTGAAAATAAAAAAAATGCTGATCTGGATTATAATTTATTTAAGAATATATGAGATATCCACATTTTTAAGGCCATATCTTCATAGTGTTGTTAACATTACTAATTCATACAGACTATTAGGTGTTTACATTGAGATAAATATAAGCATTACTTATTAATGGAAGAGCCTTGATCACTTATTTTAGTAGGAAGTGACTCATTTGTTCATACTTGTTGAACAGAACTTACCTAAATACTTTAGCTTTTATATTTTTTTTCTTTTTGTTGATACTGTCAACATAGTTATTTCTTTTCTTTTTGTTGATACTTTTATTTTTATATTCAATTTCTTTAAAACCAATATTATTTATTTATAAAAGTTTATTTTTTGGCAGAGGGAACATGGAAACAAACAATGCATTGCGTTGTTGAGTGGCGGAACTCAACGTCGCGTTTGCCTCGTCACCAAAGCGAGGAAATGAAAATATTTTATTAATCATTCCCTCGAGTGGGAATCAAATCAAAAACCGCACTTATAGTCGCAAACTTGTGTCACCGGGCTAAGATGGTCTCTAACGCCCAGTATTAATAACCTACCTCCAACGTCAATCTTAGATTGTTTCATATATCTATCCAATCTCTAGATTGGATAGATATATGAAACAATCTAATATTGACGTTGGAGATAGGTTATTAATATTGGGCGTAAGTCTTTAAGCTATGGCTTTATAAATTTTAATACGAGTGATATTTTTGATTTTTTAACCAATAACGGGCAATTAAGCCATTTCTTAATTATTTACCAATTAATATATAATTAATATTAATTACATTTTGAAGTGATTTTATATTTACACGTATATCTTGAGAACGTCGTGGTGCAGAAGCACAAGTGTGCAACTGTAAACACAACTGTTGGGTGTTCGATCCCACTAGGGGGAATTAAATACATTTCCTCGCTTTGGCAACGAATCAAATCGGGGCTTGACTGAAACTGTCTCAAATCGAAATCTGACTGAAACTGTCTCGAATCGAAACTGTCTCAATGGGGAAGGGAGTGTCTTAACTCCGGGTTCCCTCTACCTACCCTGCTATGTGCGGGATACAGCGTGAAGCTAAAAAGATTATGAATTACATCTTGATATGATTTTATATATATATTCATAATGTTGTAATATGCAACCAGCGCGTGTTCCTCGCTCCGGCCTCAGTGTATCGACACTGCGTCGCTCTCGAGACCGGCCGTCGACCTCTCTATCAGCTGCCGTTTAGAGAAACGACACCGTGCCTAATTTATTAGGAACCTATTATCAATCATTTTATCACAATCAAGAGTACCTTACAATTATTAAAAGAAAGTCCAAACGAAATAAACAACTCTTCATACATTGTAGTTAGTGTAGCCTACGTTACCCTAGGTAGCCAGTTGTTTATAGGAAATAAAAGGGCAACTTTTGTTTTTGTGTAGCGTTTCATGAAAAGCGAGTGCATCTGCTCGAGCGGGCCCGTGATAGGCGTTAGTTCCTGCTGGATGGACTCGTCCGCTCCCTCGGAGACGCCTCCCTTATTTCTAGCCCTGTTATAGCCTGTCAGGTCTGTCCGCCTGTCTAGAACTTGTTGCGACATCGTCTGATACAGACAAAAAGTAGTCTACGATCCATTTGCAATCTTATTACATTCTTATAGACGATTATTACATAATTTACAATGCTATAGGTAACAGCTTCAGCGCGGTAGTGTTCTTTACTATAGTAATAGAGATCACAGCTAGTTTTTAGTCTTGCATTTGTATAAAGTATAAAGAAGTCAGTAGTGGTGCAGGTGTACAACGCGACAGGATGTGGGTTCAATTCCCATTCGAGCAAATGAAATATTTAATTTTTCATTTCTTCGTTCTGGTGTCGAGGCAAAGAGCGGCAAAATGTACGGAAAGTACAAAGCAGAGTGTCTTAACACTAGTCTCCCTCTATCTACCGTGCTACATGTGAATACAGCATGAAGCTGAATGAAAAAATTGTATAAAATATTTCGGTATATAAAATATTGGCTTATTTTACACTAAAATAAACACAAAAGTCAGAGTAGTGCTCTCGCCAGATATGGCAGCTCTCAGTGCAGAGGCATTTTTCCTTATTATATTCAACGGTTGGTACTTTCGCGAGGAAACAAATGAATGCTTTATGTTTTAGTCAAAAGCTGTAATACAAAAAGCAAAGCTCTTCGTCGTTTTGAGCGGAAACAATGGCCACCCCGGCACCCCGGGACCCCGGGAACCCGGCACCCCCCGGCCTGCCCTTATTAGCAATAGGAACGTATTTAAATCAAATAAAACAACCAATTGTTCACAATCACTTATGCGTCATTATTATTTGTCGTTTCAATACTTTAGGATATTTCACACGTGACTATTCGTGTTTATTGGGTAATAATAATGACCTCAATATGTTTTATAAAGAAGTACCTAAGACCACAATGACGCACGCTGTATCACGCATAGACACTCTGTTCCCCACTTTCCACCGAATTTTACGAGGCATTGCGTTTTGAATGTGCGGAACCCAACGCCGGACTTTTAGCCTTGGTGCCAGAGCGAATAAATAAAAATATTACATTACATAATAATTTATTCTATCGAAATGGGGAAAATATCATATCGAACCCACAACCGTCGCGTTACAGCCACATCCTAGTGCTTATGCATGTAAATTTTATCTCCACATTAAGCTCGTTCAGTAGTCAGGAGTAGTGGCCTAAGATCCCATCGTTTAAAACTGTAGGGATTAGATTTTCTAATGAAACTTATATTTAAGAATGATACATGATAGTAGAATAGATTACACTAGGGTTGCCCAAAAAAATCCTGCCGCAATCACCTTTAATTAATGTTTTTCGTAACTCGTTTTTGGAGAAAATTGCACTCATATGTTTTTTATGTGAATCGCACATCATTTGAAAGAAAATCGCATAAGGAATTGGAAAAATAATGGTTGCCAGCTCTCAGTCTGCCGCAAGTCCAAGGTTGCCTGGTTTAAAGAGGTTACTTAATGTGAATATTTGCACTCATGTGTTTTTTTAATGAATTATATATCAAATTAAAGCTTATTTTTTTGTCATCACTAAAACACATGGTTGCCTGGAAAATGGCTGCCGCAAGCAAAGGTTGCCATCATTCGAAATATTTTATTCTGATTCCGTTTGACTGAGAATAGACGATGAAATACGCGATTTGCTTTATGTTTTAATGTAAAATATTATAAAATAGAAGGTCAATCTTAAAATTAATATTTATTCTAGCTGTTCACCTGTTAAATGATGATTTTAATCATATTAAGTACATACAAAAAACTATTTAAATATGAAATCATTCTTATTTTTCCATTGAAATAATGAGTCTATGATATTAAGTCTTGGTTAAATCTGTTTTCTAGATATTAATACTCGTTTAAATCGTTATTTTAAAAAGACTAAATTATCATCTATATATATAAAACAACACTCAACACTTCAGACTCCTAAAAATATTTCATTGAACACATGTTTCATGGTTTTTTAGAATTCACCCCGTAAGGGTTCAAATAAGCGGGCGAAGCTGCGCGCGCCCACTAGTATTAAATAAACGTTTACAAATATCGTTCTATTTATTATAAGGTATTAATTACATAATGTTTTCATAATATAATGTAGGTTGACAATTATTGCAGATATTTTATTTATTAATCAAGAAAATATGGAAAATTATCTCGTTATAAACTCTCAATCTCTCTCTTCGTCCTCAGAGAAAAATATATAATATTAAACATTAAATTTAATTATACTTATCAAACATTAATTATACTTACGTTTTGCATTAGAAAATAATTGAAAAATAAAAATCAAATCAGATTCACGCTGTATCCCGCATGCATCAGGGTAGGCAGAGGGAACCTAGTGTTAAGACACTCCGTTCCCCACTCTCTGCCGAATTCTGGAGGCATTGCGTGTTGAATGGCAGAACTCAACGCCGCGCTTTGCTTCGACACCAGAACGAATAGATGGAAATATAAATTTAAGTGAATATTTCATCTCGAGTGCGGTTCTTCTTTATATTTTTTTTTACAACAATGAACTTTTTGTAACAAGTGATAACCGTGCATTGTGTTACTATTTAAGAAAATGTTACTGTATATAAAATTCATTTTTTGGCGAAACAACAACATAATTTTACACTTCAGACTCATTATTAAATTCCACACACATTTTCGCACAAAAAACAGATCTTCATTTTTGTCATGTTAACTAAAAACGTCTTCACTCCAAAACGAAAGGTAAGTAACTAAGTAATATGTTCAAAAACATCTCCTTTGGCCATCTGCACTGTTATTGCACCGTTATCAAAAAAAAACGAGAAAAAAAAATTAAACGAGCAGAGGACAAAGAGAGAGAGAGTATATTGAAATGTTATTTTCCATATTTTCTTAATTAATGAAAAAACTTACGCAATAATTGTCGCCCTTCATTATCTTAAGGAAACATGATGTAATTAATACCTTAATTAGATAATTTAGTCGTTTTAAAATGATAATTTAAATTAGTATTAGTATTTAGAAAACAGATTTAGCAAAGACTTAATATCATGGGTTCATTATTTCACTTGAAAAATAAGGATGATTTCATATTTAAATAGTTTTTTGTATGTTCTTAATATGATTATAATCATCATTTAACAGGTAAATATCTAGAATAAACATTAATTTTAAGATTGACCTTCTATTATATAATATTTTAATTTAAAATATAAGGCAAATCGCGTATTTCATCGTCTATTCTCAGTCAAACGGAATCAGAATAAAATATTTCGAATGATGGCAACCTTTGCTTGCGGCAGCCATTTTCCAGGCAACCATGTGTTTTAGTGATGACAAAAAAATAAGCTTTAATTTGATATATAATTCATTAAAAAAACACATGAGTGCAACTATTCACATTAAGTAACCTCTTTAAACCAGGCAACCTTGGACTTGCGGCAGACTGAGAGCTGGCAACCATTGTTTTTCCAATTCCTTATGCGATTTTCTTTCAAATGATGTGCGATTCACATAAAAAACATATGAGTGCAATTTTCTCCAAAAACGAGTTACGAAAAACATTAATTAAAGGTGATTGCGGCAGGATTTTTTTGGGCAACCCTAGTGTAATCTATTCTACTATCATGTATCATTCTCAAATATAAGTTTCATTAGAAAATCTAATCCCTACAGTTTTAAACGATGGGATCTCCACCTATAGGAGCTTCCGGGCCAGTGGCGTGTGTCGCCCTCCACTCGACGGTCACTGCGCCGTAAACTTCGCTGGATTAGAACCCATTACGTCTTTAGAATTGTGTTATATGCGTCGATTCTTATGTTAACTAGCTCTGTGGTGTCAAGGTCATTGTAACTTAGCAAATGGGCTTTGAATACATTCTTACTATTATATAGTGAAAAATTGACTATCTGTTTGTCTACTTTTAGCGGGTATTATTTAGTTTTTTTGTCGTTATTGAAAAGCTTGAGCTTTAAAGAAGAATGAAGTACGTTTTTTAATTAATTTAATTTTGAATATGTAACATAACGATTTTTTTTGTTCTTATTTGTTTTATATCGTACAAAAACATAGAAATAGCAATATTGCGGGTTTCTTATTCTTTAAGATTGAACTAATATAACGTTTTTGAAGTATTTGATAAGCGGCCACTAATCAGTTTGTTATTTATCAGTAAGAGAGAGATGACTATACTTTCAATTCTATTTTAAACTTATGAGTAATCCTCTGGTCTATTTAAAGTAAGCTTGTTAAGTTCTGTACATTTTTTTCTTTATAGTTAATTTAAAAAGTTTTTATTTAAATGACCAATTGTATAAAAAGGAACCATTGTTGGAAAAATAAGAAAACGATATCGATCAAAAATCTTTACGAACGCAGAATTTATAAATTCTACTTCGTAAAATGAAACTTCTTGAAATAAAAATTAGGCAGGTCGTGGCGCATAGGCACAAAGTGTGACTGTAAAATCGACTGGTTGTGGGTTCGATCCCCACTCGAAGAAGTGAAATATTTATTTACATTTATATTTTCATTTCTTCGCTCTGATGTCGAGGCAAGCGCGGCGTTGAGTTCTGTCAATCAGCACGCAGTGCCTCCAGAATTCGGCGGTAAGTGGAGAACGGAGTGTCTTAACACTAGGTTCCCTCTACCTACCCTGCTATGTACGAGACACAGCGTGAAGCTGATTATTATTGTAATAAAAACTAGTTGATCTGTATGTTGTTTTACATTGTGAAAAGTTAAAACTTATATATTTGCTGCATGTTTTAATAATAATATTTTGCATATAATATCCAATATATAACTGACCGGGGTCCGTAATATCGAGGTTACTAAGCCTCGCTTGCGTCACCGCGTGATTCAGGCGGTGCTGTGGAGACGTGGGTAACGAACTTTCTCGATGTTGCTGTAGCGAGATAAATGTCATCCTTTATCCTTTAGACCATTAAATTATTTATTTATTTATTTAACTTCGTGCTGCATCCGACACATAGCAGTGTAGGCAGAGGGAACCTTGGAACCTAGTTTTAAGACACTCCGTTCCCATTAACACATTTATGTTTCCTAATTTCCGCTGAATTCTGGAGGCACAGAGTGTTGTTGCAGATTCAACACCGTGCTTTGCCTCTTTACCAGAGCGAGGAAATGAAAACATTGTATATTTATTTTCCTCGAGTAGCAGTCGAACCCACAACCTGTCGCGTCGACAGTTGCACTTCTGTGCACCTACCCATCACTACTAGCCTTAATATATAAATCAAATAAATCAGCTTCACGCTGTATCCCGCACACAGCAGGATAGGCAGAGGGAACCTAGTGTTAAGACACTCCGTTCCCCACTTTCTGCCGAATTCTGGAGGCATTGCGTGTTGAGTGGCAGAACTCAACGACGCGCTTAACTTCGACACTAGAGCGAAGAAATGGAAATATACATTTAAGTAAATATTTCATCTCCTCGAGTGGGGATCGAACCCACAACCAGTCGGTTTTACAGTCACACCTCGTGCCGCTGCGCCACGACTGGCCTCAATATATATTTTACATAAAACGCGTTCGAGCATAGTAAATTACTCTGCACGACCTCAATTTACGTTCACAAGTTTTGATTGCCACCACTCACCAGCTGATAGCCATTGTCGATAGTGATGGGACACTAAAAGTTGATATGCAAAGTGAGTCGATCAACGTAACTTTAGTGACGTACTCTAAACACTTGGTGCGTACTGTTGAGTTTTAAAAACAAAATTGTTTTTGTTTGTTTAGATGATGCAGCAATTTCAATGCATTTTAACATGTAGCTATGCGCATTCGGTGCAACAATGACTTTTTTTTTATTTCTATATGTTAATGTATGCAGAAACAGTATTTTCAAATTTTGATTGCATCCGCAGCAGTATTTACGCTAACTATTTTTTGCACTTTATTAGCAATTTGTTCTTTATAATAACACATTTTTAACGTTTTTAGAGTTAAGCACAAGAGAACTATCAAAATATCAAATGTGTGTGTGATGCATCACTACGATACTCTAATTTCCGTAGATAGTAGTTCAAAATATAAATAAAATCCCTAAGTAAATTTGGATCTATGGTTATCGCGGTAAACATTGTTCGCAATTTTTTAATATCTCTATATATAATAAGACAGTAAAAATATTTTGTCTGTACATTTAGTAATTTTGACTGAAATGGATAGAGGGACACTTAAAAAGACTAATAGAAAGCAAAAAGATTTTTTTTGAATTTCTTGTCTGTCTGTCTGTCTGTCTGTCTGTCTGTCTGTCTGTCTGTCTGTCGACATATTGTTGTCCGCATTTTTCTCTGAAACTACTGAACCGATTTACTTGAAAATTTCACCAATTGCTTTGTTTTAACTCAATTTAGGTTCTAAAGTTTGGTTCATCAAAATCGGTTCATTAAAAAAAAAGTTATCGTCCTTTGAATAAACTCAAGGCATTAGCTTGCCAGCGAATGTTATATAGAAATCGCGCTGGTATGACCCTGGCTAAAGAATGACATTCGAAACGTCTTGATTATATGAATGTTGATAAAAATATATATTTTTGAAGCACTATTATACAATATTTTATACAATAAAGTAAACAAGGCCAGTCGTGGCGCAGCGGCAAGAAGTGTGACTGTAAAACCAACTGGTTGTGGGTTCGATCCCCACTCGAGGAGATGAAATATTAACTTAAATTTATATTTCCATTTCTTCGTTCTGGTGGCGAGGTTAAGCGCGGCGTTGAGTTCTGCCACTCAACAGGCAATGCCTCCAGAATTCGGCAGAAAGTGGGGAACGGAGTGTCTTAACACTAGGTTCCCTCTGCCTACCCTGCTATGTGCGGGATACAGCGTGAAGCTGATTTATTTATTTATTTTATTTTATTATAGTTGTCAATCAATTCTGCTTAAATCAATAATCATGTATTTTAAGCGGGCGAAGCCGTGGGCGGGCCGCTAGTTTAATATATGTGCCAGTCGTGGCACAAAGTAAAACCGACTGATTGTGGGTTCGATTCCCACTCGAGGACATTAAATATTTACTTAAATTTATATTTCATTTCTTCGCTCTGGTCTTGAGGACAAGCGCGGCGTTAAGTTCTGCCACTGAACACGCAATGCCTCCAGAATTCGGCAGAAAGTGGAAACACGGAGTGTCTTAACATTAGGTTCCTTCTGCTCATCCTAAAGCGTGCGGGATACAGCGTGAAGCTGATAATAATAATATAGGTATGTACAAGTATATAAGAGCACAATTACTTTTCTCAATACCTAAGAGGACGCCGCGAAGCCTACTAAATAATAAATACTTGGGCATAATGAAGCACTCACTTAAGACGATTTACTCTTACAAGGTCGGTTCTCTTCCGGGTGCTCGCGAAGTGGGTTAAGAATACAACCGTTGCGTGATATTTCGCTGATTCTTTGTTTATTTCAATGATATATATTATAAGTCTAAAATAGTTCGAGTTTATTTAATTGCAGTAGCGTACATCTTGAAGTCAAATGAAAGGGACTTATTAAGAAAACTTATAAAAAATTGAACGTAGCTAGAATTGAACCAACTAAGCCATACGTTCTCATCGAGCTACGTTGAAATTCTTATACGCTTGTTACAACTTATTTATGTTGTTAGCATCTAATCATTTCTAAGTGTGGAATCACACTTTATTTTTTTTTTAAATAACCAAATGAAATGTTTCAATTACAAATATATGTAATATGCATATGTATTTTACAAATGCACATGTCTGAATGAGATTACATTTTTTTTTGTGTTACGCTGTATTTCGCACAAAGCAGGGTTGGCAGAGGGAACCTTGTGTTAAAGCACTCCATTTCTCATTTTCCGTTGAATTCTGGAGGCATTGTATGTTGACACCGCGCTTTGCCTGGATACCAGAGCGATAACAATGGAAATATGAAGTATTTCATTACCTCGAGTGGGAATCGAACTCAACGACTGAACTAAACGACTTGTTTCATAGTATTTCTGAGAAAAAAAATCTATTGTCGAAAGAAAAAAATACTTTTGTGTTATATGTTTTTAAACATGAATGTTATTTATTTAACTTACCCTGTAACTGTTTATGACAATTATTTTGTAAAAAAAGACATATATTTTTGGAAATATCAATTAGTTTATTTTGTGTTCAACAATTTAAATATATTATTTAAAAACATTGTCCTTATATTCCTATGCCAGCAATTACAGTTGTATATGTGTATCAAGGTTAGCGACCTAACCTTATAGTTTAAATTGAACCATTCTAAGTTAGTCACAGTGTTGCCAAGCTGTAGGCAGTTGCTGAAAAACTGAAAAAAAAACATACAAAAGAGGCAGTTAACCCAAAAGCTCGCTCTGCCTCAAATAGGTCACTAGGCTTTCAGGGCGCTGCGGGCGTAAAGCCATTTTTAATTATAACTTCGAAAATCTTGATTAGCCGGAATTAAACTGGTTATGAAGGGCTGAGGCCGGTCGGAGCGCGGAGCCAGACGTAAACGCGACGGGTTGTGGGTTCAATTTCCACTAGAGGAAATGTAATATTTCATATTTTCATTTCCTTCGCTTTGGTAACGAGGCAAAGTGCAAAGCGCACAAATTTCGGCGGAAAATGGGGAACTAAAGTGTCGAAATGGGAACGGAGTGTCTTAACACTAGGTTCTCAGAATCCCACTGCTTACTTTGCTCCATAAAGCTCGATACAGCGTGAAGCTAAAAAAAAATAGTTATCTTTGTTGGTTTTTTGTAACTAATTTTGTTGCTTACGTACCTACATACATACGATACCGTTGTTTAAACGGCGTTCTGTTTTATCAATTTATAAAGTGATTAAACACAATTAATCATTAATGAAGCGGAAATTCTTAGTAAAGCACTCGAGAAGTCACTAGAAATGTTTATACGGGACGCCTTGAACCAAGGCGAGGTAGGCGTGGTTGAGTACCTCTACCGTCTCTACAGTAAATCCAAATCAAAATGCACTTTAGAAGGGACTAACAGATGAACCGGTGCGGGAGTGCACGTACTCTCCCGTCTAGTGTCGAGGCAAAGCGCGGCGTTGAGTTATGCCACTCAACACGCAACGCCTCCAGAATTCGGTAGAAAGTGGGGAACGGAGTGTCTTAACACTAGGTTCCCTCTGCCTACCCTGCCGTGTGCGAGATACAGCGTGAAGCTGATTTATTTTTTTATATTTCACATTTATTCCGTTGCAAAAATGAATTTATAGATTTATTCAGGAAGTGTGTCAGGGTCGCGGTGCTCTCTTTGCATCTCTGCACTGCTTATGAAATATCGCCCACAGACACACATACTCATACACATTTCTATATGTATATATATTGTATTATAATAATACACGAGGCACGTCATACAATTTGCTAGTTACTATACTAAGCCTCGTTACTTGTTAGCTGTATTCCGGATTTGGCCTCGAGCTATCTCTCATACGGCTGACTAACTTGTCTTATGGGACAGTGGTTAGTCTTCCGGGAAAAATATCAATTGAGAATAACTTTAACAGTAAATAAAAAATGATATTAATAAATTTAAAAAAAAATTATTAAATCAGCTTCACGCTGTATCGCGCACACAGCAGGGTAGGCAGAGGGAACCTAGTGTTAGGACACTCCGTTCCCCACTTTTCGCCGAGTTCTGGAGGCATTGCGTGTTGAGTGGTAGAACTCAGCGCCGCGCTTTGCCTCGACACCAGAGCGAAGAAATGTAAATAAATATTTCACTTCCTCGAGTGAGGGATCGAACCCACAACCATTCGACTTTACCGTCACACTTTGTGCCCCTGCGCCAAGACTGGCCTCTATCACCCAATATTAATAACCTATCACCAACGTCAATCTTAGATTGTTTCATATATCTCACCAATCTAGAGATTGGATAGATATATGAAACAATCTAAGATTGACGTTGGAGATAGGTTATTAATATTGGGCGTTAATTGATATTTATAAAGATATAAATAAATATTTAGAAGGTTTTCGGATGCTTTAATTTTTAAAATAAGGACTAGTAAAGCAGCAATAAATGATGACCAAGAGCCAACAAAAATTAAATAAACACACTAAAGTCATAAAAAAGCCGAGTTTTTATACGATGATACACTCTATCTGTAAACGGCGGTGGTGCAGTGCAATTGAACCCCAGCTGTGACCGCAACTGGTTTTTATTTATATTATGTTTTACGTAACAACTACGTGGTTGCTGACAAAAAAAATAAATAAAAAAAGTAGAAATGGTGGTCATGTACCATTTAGTTTAGGTTGTTCAGTGGTAATTGATGCTGGTAGGAGGGAGTTCTATTTAGACCGCGGCGCGGCGGTGTTTATTTTATTTTAACTATTACTGATGAACGCCCTCCCTATAAAAGCGGTAGTTCATATAAATAGTTTGTTTGTTTATTTATGTTATTTACAAAACGTGGATTAACGTTCCTACTGTTGTTTTACGATTTGAAATAACTTATTGTAATTTCTATAGATAGAAATATCTATATAATATAAACTAATTATTATCTAAGAAACTGTATAAAATGTTTGATAATTAATGTAATTACTGAAATGATTATAAATTATTTAAAATCTTGATTTCTTCGCATTGGTAAAGAGGCAAAGCGCGGCGCTGTGTTTCGCAATTTAACGTTCAATGGCTTCAGAAGTCGGCGGAAAGTAGGAAACGCAAGTATCTTAATGAGAACGGAGAGTCTTAACACTAGGTTACCTATTCCTACTAAAAAAATAGTTATGTTTTTCAGTTTTTCGACTAACTTAAAATTCAGAATTAAATTACTAATAATGCTGCACAGTAATGTAATATATAATACAATAGGCTAATTTTGTGTATTTAAAATACTATAAAATTTTACTTAAAACATTGTATAGTGTGAGGTTCCATCTGGTCCCGGGAGGCGAGGCGCGGTCTTTATTTACGGATGCTTCGTAACGGTTTGTTTGGGCAGGTGGCGCGGACTGTGTGACGAGACGGGAAGGTGCTAAACGGACGCTAACTGCACTTCACTCTCACCTCTGTCACACTGGAAATATTACTTTTCTGCTTTTCAAGACGAGACATCTCTCATATACAAATGTTAGCGTTTGTAATTTTATTATTATAATGTTAAGTTGTTTTATTAATATTTTGTGAAGTCAAATGATACAATTTTGTTATAATTGTACTTGTCAAGATAGTTGTTGATTTGACTAATTTTAAAAAATATAAAAGGCATTACATTAGCAGGGTGGATTCATTCTTTGCTTGTGCCTTGACAAGTACATTTCTATTTTAAGATACAGTGGTGTATAGAAAGCAAATATTAAAGTTATAGAACTGAAGAGCTGTTTTTCCGTTATTTAAAATACCCGAGGAAGCTTTTAGTTCAGAAGTGGCGAGTATTTCCACGTTAACACATCAAGAGGATATATTAAGGCCAGTATAAAATATTTTTTTTTAATTATTTTTGTATTGTTTAAAATAATAGTGTGCTTTAAGATACCTATATACAAAGGTATGCATATTTATTATATATTTAAAGTTTTTTTTATTTCGTAAACTAACACAACTGGGTGTAAGTTTCAGATTTGAGTCATGAGTGTAAATGGAAATCAACATCAAGGTGTAAGAAGACGTAAACGTGAACGTGGGCCAGTCTTGGATCGTGAGCTGAGTTCGCAGGCGAGTAGCAGATGCCGATCCAGATCGAATCATCGAGCTTCGAAGTCATCTTCTTGGACGGATTCCAGTTATCAACATTCATTAGGGCCAGGTCGCAGTCACAAACGATGAAGAAGAATACTGGTGAGTGAATGGTCTAATTCTGAAAGTGAATGTGCAATAGAAGATAGACCCCGTTCGTCACGAAATAATATTAGCATTGATAAAGAAGTACCTACGTTCATAACTCAAGAAGTAATTAACCTACTTAAAGCAATACCATCCACATCGTAGCAAAACTAAAATAATTTTTCAATGATTTCTAACGCGACACCCGAATTTAAACTCCAAAATTATGCGCAGGTTTAACATGAAATGCTTGATCGTAAACCTAGATATAATAAACATTTAGAAACCTATTTTTATCACAAAATGAATTTATTGAATAGATGTGAAATATACGGTAAAAAGGCAATTGATTCTATTATTGCTGCTATAGAGGACCGCTATAGCATACGATTATGATCGCAAGCTGGAAATTTTATAGTTCCTGAAGATTTACTAGCCTACTTGACTTCCATCATCAATAAGTAGGAAGAGAAAGACAAAAAATAGATATATGTAAAAGTTTTGCGTATAACAGTAATATACCGCTACCATTTCCAATAAAGTGCTTTAATTGCGGAGAAGAAGGATATCCTAGTTTTAAATGTTTAAAACCATTAATAACTTGTACTGTTAGTAAACGTTTAGAACATTCTGCTTCCCAGTGTAAACGGTTACAAAGAAATGCTGATAATAATAATATTTCTAAAGTTAAGTTTGCTAGCATTTTAGAAAATAAATATATAATACCTATTGTTTTAAATCGCAGTGTAACAAAGTTTATGCTATGTAGATTTAGGCAGTCAATCTACTCTAATGAGACAATCTGATTTTAGAAATCTACGTATAAAATATAAACCGGTACATGAGATTTCGCTTAAAGGTTTTGGTAATTACCTAATAAAGCCAATCGGTAAAGTTACAGTTCATTTAGAAATTGAAGATAATTTATTGAAATATCCAGTAGTATTAGGTCACAATTTTACAGAGCAAAATGATATCGTACTTATTAAAACGGATTAATTTTACACAAAAAAAAAAAAACATGTTGTGAAATAGGTGGTACAAAAATAAATTAATCGTTAGTCAATATTTAATATTTGATACTATAGCTTCAGTCCCAATAGAATCAGAAAAAAATAGTCATGTAAAGTGTATGTAAAAGAGTCTATAAGAGAAACAAACGATTAAAAATATTATGTATTACCTGGAATGTATACGATTAACAAAGGAGTTGAGTGTATGATTATATTAAACTTAAGTGAACAAGAAATGAATTTACGTAAAGGGATGTTAATAACTAGAGCACAAGTAATGGAAGACAAAAATATAGTAAATATTAATAAGATAGAAGCGAATACGGTTGTACAGCAAAATTTTGAAGGAAAATGTGTTGTTGGCGATGTATTCAATTCAGGCTATAAAATAAAACTTGAAGAATTATTATTTTGAATACAGTAAATGCTTTTCATTTAGTTTGTTGGACTTAGGTTTAACTCATTTAATAGAAATCACTATCAACTTAAAAGATTCTTTACCAGTCGTATATAGACCATACAGATTAGCTTACTCTGAGAGGGAACAAGTGAAGGATATGATACAGGAAATGATAAATTGCGGGATTATTACCGAGTCATCTTTAGCTTACGCGAGTCCAATACTTTTAGTGAAAAAGAAAACTGGTAATCAGCGATTATGCATTGACTATCCAGCATTAAATGCCAAAACTATAAAAGAACATTTCCCTTTACCAAGAGTCGAGGAACAAATTAACAGTTTAGGTGGATATAAATATTTTATTATTTCATTAGATTTGGCCTCGGGCTATTATCAAATACTTATTTCTCTAAAAATATCGCTTACGTTTTTATGGATGACAATGATGATAATACCAGCGAATAAAGGATGGGATGATTAAGTTGGAATTAATTTTAAAATTAATATTACCCGCATTATTGGCCGGGCTCACTCTGAAACTTTCGAAATGTAAATTTTTAGTAAAATAGATTATCTGGGTTTTGAAATTTCGGAATAAGGAGTTTACCTACTAACCAACATGAAGTGCGCCAATTTTTAGGCCTCGCTAGTTTTTTTTTTTTAGAAAATTTGTAAAAGATTTTGCTATACTAGTCCGCTAACCAAATTATTGAAGAAATTATGAAATGAATGAAATGTTAAATGGGAATGGGATTCTTGTCAAATAGAGGTGTTTAACAAACTCAAAAAAAGATTTAATACCAGGAGTGGCAAGATGGTGGCTTCAAATTCAAGAATATGATTATATAATCGAGGTGTTCGTATGAGTCATGTAGATGCACTAAGCAGAAATGCCATAACCACTTTGCAAGAAGAAACGTCTATATTAGATATTTTGGTAGTATAAACAGAAGATTGGCTAACAACAATGCAAAAGGCAGATGAGGAGATTTTAAATATTAGAAGACAGTGAAATAGAAAAAGCAATTGATATTAACAAAAAAAAAATTAAAAATGGAAAAGTATATAGAGTTGTTGATAATCAATTGAAACGGGTAGTTCCATCCAGATCGCAATTATTGAAGAAAAATCATGATGACTTAGGACATTTTGGAGTTGATAAAACTTTAAAAAACTAAAATCCTTATATTGGTTTGCTAAAATGAAAAAATCGTGAAAAAGTATCTTCAATCTTGTCTTGAATGTAGTTATCACAAGACCCCTACTGGAAAAAAGCAGGGTATGCTCCACCCTATTCCAAAAGTTAATGAACCTTTTCACAACATTCATATAGATCATATTGGACCCTTTGTTTAAATCAAATTAAGAAACTCCTATATATTAGTTATAATAGACGCTTATACTAAATATATTACTGTAAATGCTGTTAAAAATACTAAAACTAGAACAACTTTAAAATGACTAAATCAATATTTTAGTTTATTTGGAGTTCACTTTTCGTATAATAAGTGATAGAGGTACGTCGTTCACGAGTAAAAGATGTATTAAATGCAGTTGTTACAACCCGAGCAAATGGTCAAGTTGAGCGCGTAAACCGTATGATTTTAGAGTCATTGGCTATAAAAAAATAATAATTGTCAGGAAAACGAATGGGATAACCATTTAGAAGATATTCAGTTGAGATTAAATACGACATTTAATAAAACCACAGGGAAAAGTCCTTCAGAAAGTACAGTTTGGTTCACGATTACGTATTAAAAGTGATGATAGTAAGTTCATTATTAGATGAAATTGGGAATAAAACTCAAACAGGGGAAGAGGTTATAAAAGAAGTAAATTTACGAGTGGTTACAAATGGTCAGGAAAAACAAGAAAATAGATTTAAAACGTAGGAAAGCTAATAAATATAAAGGCGATATTAATAATAATGGCAAATCAAATAAAACTTGTAGCGAAATTTCAAGGACCGTATAGAATTAAAAAAGTTTTAGAAAATGATAGATAAATTGTAGAGGATACCCCAATTGCTAAAAAAAAAATAGAAAATATGAAGGAGTATTTTCAGTTTATAAAATATTCCCTTGGACGTTTTATAATCAAAATTACTTAAATGATACTGATGATGACTTATCTGACTCGACTAACAAATCTAAAGTAGGTTTAATTTTTGATATAGTTGATAGTTCATATGAAAGTAATGAAATTAACCATAATAACGAAAATAATCCAGCAAATTTCGAAATTAATGATGAAGTTTGAATGATTATAATGAAATTGATAGTGTAAGGAAAATTTGTAGTAAATATGATAATTTTAGTGGTAGGATAGATAATTGTGAAGTGATTGACAATTTATTGTAATAATGTAAAGTTAAATGAGTCTAGCAAAATTGATAACGTTAATAGTTAAGTATTTAAGACATATGTTTAAATGATGATGATTAAGTATAGGTGCACATGAGACCGATAAGTCAAATGATGAGTGCATCTAGCTTTCATGATAATCTGTACACACATGAGGCCGATAAGCCAACTAAGGAGTGTAACAGATATTGAATTGAATATGATAATGATAATGATTCTAGGATAATTTAGTAAGTAAGAAATTGATGTAATTGATATGATTGTAGTCTGAGTGTACATGAGACCGATAAGTCAAATGATGAGTACACTTAGATTAAATGATAATCTGTTCACACATGAGGCCGATAAGCCAACTAAGGAGTGTAACAGATATATTTAAGTTTTGTTATAGTGTTAGTGTTAATGTAATTGTAGGAACAATTAATTGTAAGATGGCCGAAAAGATTAAGTTTTATATACATTTTTGGTTGTATTTTTTTTTCCTTTCGAGGGGACTCGAATGTAAAGGAAGGCCGAGCTGTTAGCGTTTGTAATTTTATTATTATAATGTTAAGTTGTTTTATTAATATTTTGTGAAGTCAAATGATACAATTTTGTTATAATTGTACTTGTCAAGATAGTTGTTGATTTGACTAATTTTAAAAAATATAAAAGGCATTACATTAGCAGGGTGGATTCATTCTTTGCTTGTGCCTTGACAAGTACATTTCTATTTTAAGATACAGTGGTGTATAGAAAGCAAATATTAAAGTTATAGAACTGAAGAGCTGTTTTTCCGTTATTTAAAATACCCGAGGAAGCTTTTACAAAGTATTTTATTCCTAAGAATTTTTAATACGTGGTTATTGATATATAGAACTTAACGTCGCGAGTTGTCTGTCTTAAAGTACAATCATTAACCTAAACGGGAACCCAAACCATCCTGTGTACACTCAGATACATCGTCCCAATAGTTGCTCAGAGTATTTTATATATATAATGCTTATCAATACAAACTGAATTGGAAGCTCGATAAACATCGGTATTACAACGCGGATGGAGCTTAAATGCAGTAACGTGATAGCCGGATAGGTCACACGAGTCACGAGTCGTGACTCGCGAGTCGCGACACCCGATACTCCCTGATCGTCCCTCCATCAGCGATGACTCGGAAAATAGCATCGCGTGCATGGAGTGTTAGTTCTTTGTGGATTCTCCTCGCTCGACTCGTATGCGGCATCGAGCCAGAGGTCGTTGCCCGCTGGTGGTGGTTATCTGTGGGTGCATGCCCTTTGTGCGGCGCTGGTGTCTTATCTGATGTTCGAAATAGAGAATTGGAACATTTGAGTAGTGTCTGATTATGTAGATACGAGATACTTTTGAGAGTATAATTTTCATTTCGACCTCCTTTTCTCTATTTAGTAAAATAAAGTGCGGCGTTGAACTCCGCTGTCAGGAATGAAATTAGGTTCTGCCTACTACAAATTCGTCAAAAAATAAAAAAAAACCTTTGTTATACACATATGTAAATGAGGAAGCGTACAGTATTTAAAACTACGGCAGCACAACGAACGATAAGGCAACATAGAATTGTAATCGATATAGGTATGTAGTTCTATTCCCGGAATGCCACAATGCTCGGTCGCGCCTGTTAATTACGTATTGTCGACTTCAGTGGAACATGGCGCAGTGCGTGCTCGATGCGCTCAGTTTAATGGGTTTATTGACTGACGTTGATAGCGAATGGTTTCTATCTAATAATTCTGTGAGGCCGTCGTGGCGTGGCGGCAGCGTGTGTGCATGTGAACGCAGTGGTTGGACGTTCGATTCCCACTCGTGGCAATTATTATGTTTAAATAAATATGTGATATAATCAGGTTTACGTTCTATTTAGAGGGAAACTAGTATTAAGATACTCCGTTCTGTACTTTTGTCGCCGATTTCTCGAGACATTGTGTGTTGAGTTGCAGAATTACGTCACTCAACGCCGCGTTTTGCCTTTAATTCAGAGAAAGAAAATGAAAATGTCAATCGAACCCAAAACTGTCGCATTTATAATCACACGCTCGTGCCACTGCGCCACAACAACCTCGTTATGATTATATGTAAATTATTTTCATGTCTCTGCTCTGTCTCTGATAAACAAAGCGCAGCGTTGAGTTCCGTCAACAAGCTATGTCTTATTTAATACTAGGTTCCTCTGCTCAGTGTTTACCCTGCTAGGCTGACTAAAGCGTGAAACGTATTAAACTTCTAGATGAGTTCTGCTGAGTTGGACATCTTTGGCCTTATTTTGAAACATTTTTAAAGTGTTATTCCACACTTAGGAAAGAAAAATACTTATTTAGAAAACGTATAAAAATTTAAACGTAGCGGGACTCGAACCCGCGCCTCCTGGAAACCGACCAGGTCGGTTTCCAGGAGGCGCGGGTTCGAGTTTTTATACGTTTTCTAAATAAGTATCTTTGGCCTTGCCACTTTTATCTATTGTAACAAAATAATGAAAAAAGGTAACTGGCTCAGTTCTAAGTTTGAACTTCAAAATGATGAATTCTTATTACTACGGCCATTGCCTAATAAAAATTAGAATACAGAGTAAGCCACCGCCGCCGCCACCAGGGCAGCATGGGCGGCACGGCGCTCGTGCAGTATCTGCAGTGTGCACTGATAAGCTATCAGCGCGCCGCCGCGACCGCCCCCGCCCCCCACCGCCCGCAACAATGGCCGCGCGACTGCTGCCGACTCATGCTCGCCTGGTACATTTTCAGTAGGCGCGACGTGAAAAACGTTTTCCACGGTGACGTCACAATGGCGTGACGCTACTTAGTTACTACACGCTAACGCTTGCGTATTTATTGTTTAATAATGGTTTATTTTAAGTATTTACATATTTAGTTATGTAATAGCTTTCTTCTTTTAGCTCCTTTTTTAACTTCACGTTGTATTCGGCACTTAGCAGGGAAGGCAGAGGGAACCTGGGCACCTAGTGTTACGACACTTATTCCCAATAAGACACTGTCTGTGTACGGTGACGGAGTTCAAGGCCTCGCTTTAATTATAAATAATTAATTGTTAATTAAGGCCAGACCAGGCCGAGGCCAGTCAAACCGATTGATTGTGGGTTCGATCCCCACGCGAGGAGATGAAATATTTACATAAATTTATATTTCCATTTCTTCGCTCTGGTGTCGAGGCTGAGTTCTGCCACTAGTTCTGGAGTGTGTTAACAATAGGTTCTCTTTGCCTACCCTGCTGTGTGCGGGATACAGCGTGAAACTGATTTTTAATTTGATTTTACTTGTTAATTAATAAATTATATAACCAAATTTAGTGTTGCCAGAGAAGACCTGTATTCTCCACATAAATGTCATTAGTAAAGTAATAATCTAACTTGTCGTATGTTGGTTTCACGAAAGTTATTAGTGAGAAAAATGTTTTTATATAAATTATGAACCAAGTCCGATTAAAACTAAAAAAAAACATCTCAAAATCTATTTATGGTAACGAAATGTAGGTCAAAAATAGAATTCGCTTTAGAGCGCTGTGTTTATTCCAAAGCAACATGCACGAGAGACTTGAGCTGCCTCACAAAATTATTCATATATGCATTTCAAAGGTAAATTTTTCATATTAAAATAGTATTGCAGACACTTGCCAAAATGTTAAAAATAGGCAACTGAAGGCGGGGCCGTCGATCTGGGTCGCGCCTGCATTGCGTCGGTCGCGGGTTCGATTCGGGGCTCGCCCTCGCCAGTTGCTGGGCGGAATTAGGTCGAATCCGCAGTGCGTCGCCGCGAGGTTTGCACCGATTTGAATGCACTTTATTAAGTTTACCTCCTAGTAGGTCTTACTGTGACCTAAATGTGACCTAAATGTTACCTCGTGTATGAGCGGGTCTCACTCGCTGTATTTACTAATATACTATGCGAAATTAAACTATTTAGGACACCAGCTTATGTAATATACTGTTTATTGCTACTTTATATAAATTTATAATATTAGACACCGTATTATCGTAGTGTAATTTGAACTCTCAAATGGAATGTGGGTTCAAATGCAACAATTATTCTCGAATTATTTTTGTGAAACGTAGTGTGCATAATGTATATAACAAATACAATTAGAAATAGATATGTAGAAAATAGGTATTTAAATTGAAGCCTGTCGTGGCGCAGCGGCAAAAAAATGTGACTGTAAACGCGACAGGTTGTGGGTTCGATTCCCAATCGAGAAAATCTAATATTTAATATTTCCAATTTATCTTCTCCCTGGTGTCGAGGCAAAGCGCGTTAAGTTCTGCCATTCCCCGCAATGCTTCCAGAAAAAAGGGGAAACGGAGTGTCTTAACACTAGGTTTTCTCTGCCTACCCTGTTGTATGCGGGATATAGCGTGACGTTTAAAAAAAACAAAGATATTTTATCATTTATTATTTTATAGGCTGTAATAAAAAGTATTTTGTGATATGATATGTGGTAATTCCCGCTTTTTGTTTTTGAAGTGATACACATCAGTTGACACTTTGACTTCCTTAATCATTTAGTAAATATTATGCCAATCATTTTTGTGAAATTGAAATGAACTTAATCGACTTCACGCTGTATCCCACGTATAGCAGTGTACACAAAGGGAACCTTGTTTTACTCTGTCCCTCACTTCCCGCTCAATTTTCGTTCTGGCTAAATTATCAATATCGATTCGAATCGCGAGACCGAACTAACTAAACCCGTAGTGTAGTGAGAGTATTAGGTTCAATTGTCTATACTCTGTAGGTACTCTGTAGGTATCCGCCAGGGTCGTCTATTTGCGTAGCGGCGTGTCGGCGTGGGCGAGGGGAGCGCAGTGGAGGTCGAATCACTTGCATCCGCGACTATGGCGAGTGGCGGATCGTAACAGAGACTCCTGCAGCTAGCTCATACAAACAATCGATCATACACACAAATTGAATGGATAGTAAAATGGATGTAGTATTTTTGTATGTAACTTTCAATTTGCTTTTGTTTGATTGATTTCGAAATACCTTTTTTTATACAAAGCAAGTAAATAAAAAATAAAAAAAATATATAAAATATGTTCGGGTTTCTTTAAGAAAACTAGACATTTCCATATAAGGATAATGTTAGGGTTACACTAAAGTATTTTTCTTTTGTTTTTTATAATTTCTTTGTAAAAAGTAATGATAAATCAGTAATCAGTTGTAGAATAAAAAGCGTAGTGTGTATTTTCCGTTCTTATCACTCGAGGACGCGAGCAAAGCGGGTTTTAAACGTATTTATCTTGAGTGTTTGGTAAACAAAATGATAAGGAATTATATGTATTGTAAATTAAAAAAGCCAGTTTCACGCTTTCACCCGCTTAGCAGGGTAAGCAAGGGGAAGTGTTGGGACACTCAGTTCACAACTTTCTGCCAAATTTTCGAAACACTGAGTGTTGAATGGCTGAACTCAATGTTGTGCTTCGTCTATTAGAACGGGAAAATGAAATTTCCCATGAATGGGAATCGAACCTATGAACGTCGTGTTTACAGTTGCGCTGTCCCACTACGACACGATGACGGTCTTGTTTGATACATATAATGATAGATAATGGATATCCAAAGAGAAAACACTCGACAATATTATTTTTTTTGGAAACGCAAAATTACAGTATATAAACTAAAAGTTCTTGTATTAGCAGTAACGTTATCGTATTTTGATGACGCACATTAATACCACCAAATGTCGTTGATAACAAAATATGCCATTTTTTTGTAAAATTATAGAGTTTTAAACAGCTATATTTAATGAAAAGTGCTGTATCTATAAAACGGCAAGAAAATAATTTTTGTTGTATGTTTTTTAGTATTTTTTCTTATAACGGCAACAGAAATATATTATCTGTGATAATTTCAATTGTCTAACAATCACGGGTCGTGAGATACAGCCTGTTAACAGACGGACGGACAGACAGTCAGAGAGTTCACTGGTAGTAATAGGTCCTGTTTCGTTTGGATACGGAACCCTAAAAAGCTAGTCATGCATCGCTTTAGTCAGTATATTCGCTGTGTGAATTGAATTAGAAGGGGAGCCGACGCCCTCGTCTAACTGTCTCGCTAACTATGTAATGGACACCGATAGCTCTACGTACAAGTCTATACTGGAAAACGCTATACCACCTGAATAAGTATTAGTAACTGCTTTTTTTTTAGAATCTATAGAGATCATGTGGTGAATATTGTATATTTTTTCCTATATAATATATCAGGGTTGACATAGAGAATCTAAAATCAAGACACTCTATTCTCCGCTTTCCGCAGAGAAATTTATTGTTGAGTAGCTTCATTCTTCTTTCAGCGCCACCTTTTTTTTTTGTTAGAACGCCTGGGTATTGAAAGTAGTCAATTTCCCCGAATGAGGATCGAATTCACAACCATCGCGAAATTAAATATTAATTGTGTTAATGTGAACAGAATGTCGTAACACCAGGTTCCCTCTGCCTACCCTACTATGTGTGATGTTGTCCAATGATAAACATTATTTATCATTATAAATAACATGTCTAATATGATTTCACTTCATTCTGACAGTTTTCAAGGTTCCAAGATAACATTGGCAATTTAAAGTTTTATTGTTGTTAATCTAGCTGTCATTTATATTGTCCTAAATTCAAAAAGTAACTCTTTTAACCATAAATATTGAATTACATTATAATTTATGTAATCGTTCATTATTTTTTTTATTACTTATACTTTATTAGTTTATTGAGTGGTTTTATCGCCAGTTTTGAGGCCATTGTCACGCAGATGGTCAGCAACTGACTGTAACTGCGACGGTTGTGGGTTCGATCCCGTCTGGGAAATAATGCTTAATTTTTTCTCCACCGCCGTGTGTGGAATTGAGATTA